>JAULBS010079628.1:0-19428 GCA_032355785.1 Symmetromphalus regularis | reverse complement strand
AACATTAGTTTTATATATTTTAATGGATTTTCCTCAAAGCATATGGAGAGCAGGAATTGTCAGAATGCTGGACCAGAAGGAATAATTTTTTCATAAACATAAAATAAGCTAAAGTCATTCCTTATATACATCCTTGTGTTTAGTCCAAAATGGACGGGCTGCTTATTGATTATTGGTTGCAGGGGCCTTGGAGCTGGGTGGGGGGCTGCATCCCACCCCCAATAATTTAAAATTTTAATGTTATTCTTGTTTTTTGGTAAAGTCAGTTGCTTCTTAGTATTAGCACCCCCCCAATATGAATTTAGTTCCAACGCCACTGGGTTGGCATCACCAATAATCAAAGCATTAAGTTCCTGAACAACCTTGTGCTCTGAAATTACAACTCATTGTATGGAATATATTATGATTATCTGTATGAAAAGGTAAAGGATAAGGTTTAAAAGATATATCAAAATCGTTAGTCTCGTTTGACCTTACTGGCTATAAACCTGCTGGAAGGACATTCAAATCAAAAATAATTATTTTTAATGGATGACCGTAATGTGACACCTGCTTGTATCAAAGCATATAGTTGTGTTTAATAAAAATAATAGTAATAAAATAACAACAACAAAACAAAACAATTAATTTCAATGATTTATCCTTTATTTTCAACAGTATCAACGTACATTGAAAACATACTTGCTTTGTACATGGTGGGAAGGAAAATGTTACATGATCGAGTCTATATTAAAGTAACAAGATCAATAGTGTAATTTATACATGTCTAAATCAACTGCATTTTTTGGTGATAATTTTAAACATTTAAGTACATATACTTAATTATTATTATTTCCTACAATAAATAAATAGTTTGGTATTAAATTTCACAATGAATTGATTTATCTTGTTTTCACAAATAAAAATAAATCGGTGATTAAAAACAACAGTCTCGTAAATATTTATAAGTTAGCTGGGTTAAAGCAAGAATATTTCAGTAATTAAGAATAACTTTGTTTTGCAAACAATATATATATTTTTTTACTTATATTTTAAGAATTATAATCAGCCCATAATAATATAATTTCTGATAATGCTTTTTTAACATCTTTAATTTTAACAGTTTATTATTATTATTACTTTATTATTATTATTATTTTACTGACACCAATAGCACATATTGATTTGTTAATCATAGGCAATTGGATGGGTTTTGAACCAATGTCTTCAGCTTAAGAGCCCTATGTCCTACCACAGAGGCTAAATTTAACCATTAAAACAAATCTCTAAAGCAGCAAATGAGCAAAGCAAGTTTGTACCAAATGCCTATAACAGTGATTAAATACAACTTTAACCAATTTGTTTCTTTCTCATTCAAATACACATTATACTTCATAAATGCATTTACCAGGTATAAAGTATTCATCATCATTTTTAATCCATTCAAAAATAAATAAAAATCTAGTGCAGATATGAAAAAAAAAAAATTCCACCAAACTAATCCATATATTGGAAAAAATATATATAGATCTGCTGGGGAAAAAAAATGCCAGTATTAAATTAATTAAATTACCTAACATGAATACAGGAAATTATGAAAATAATGTAAGGAAGAAATTAATGCCAAAAATGTGACTGCTACACAGAGCAATAATTAACAACTTTGCACTGATTTTTAAAATGCTAGATATTAATAACATCACGTCATCTTATGTGTTTCAGCAACAGAAAGTTTTCATTTGTCTTTAACACCTAAAGAATCACTATCAATATTATTTTACTGCCGTGTTAAAGAATTCCTTTTAGCATCGTATCAGGTTACAATCCCTGAGGTTCCTCTCTGTGCCAATATCGCCACTGTAGTGAAGTGGAACACATTCCTAAATGCATTTACCAGGAAACATCATCATTTTTAAACAATTCAAAAACAAAAAAAATGTAATGCAGATGTCACAAAAACAACAACAAAAAAACCTAATAATAATAATTAAAAAAAACTAATCCATATATTGGAAAACAAAAACAACTCAAAATGATGGAACTCCAGTTGGGGCTAAACAACCATGATGTGTCACCTGAGGGTTTCTTTCATCTTTAGTCTCATGTCTTTTGTCTCGGGAATAAACACATGAATAGAAGTATTTGTGTTAAATTTCCCCTGCTACAGAAAATGGTGTCAGATGTGGGATGGATGGTCAGACAACAGGATGGTGAACTAGAAAGGAAAAATGGATGACCTAGACAACATAAAAGAAAGATAAGACCCCTAGACTGACATGAAGAATGTTCAGAAGAATGAAGAGAATATGGCATCATCTCAACGGGTCTAGATGTTTTCTCAAGAGTTGAAACTGTTAAGGCTAAGTTAAGTGAGCAGGAGGTTAGATTGCAGTCTAAAAATCATAAGCGTATTATGATCACCATTGGATGACAAATTCCAAAATTTAGGGATCGACTTTTGAAACGTGGAGGTCCAATACTCAGCAATTGGACTGGAGACCTCAAGTCTTAGTCAAAATCAGAGAAGTTAACAGATAAAGACTTTGCTGTACTCATTTGTGACAGTCTTAGCAGTAGTGCATGACTAGAAATATTGGCTAGTGAGAGTGATGTTTGGGAGTCACCGGAAAAGATGTTTTGGACTTTAAACTAAATTTTTGGCAATGGCTATTATCTTCCATCTGCCTAACAAGGATCTCATAACCTGTAGTTTGGATCTCATTGAAATGTATGATAAAATATAATTAAATAAATATTATTCCTTTATATATTTTATTTCTCTGTGGACAAAAGAGCATGTTTTGGCCTATTATTTTACCAAATCAAACCTTTATTGATAGACTGCAACAATAGAGACATTTATGGTGGAGATCTCTATGTTTTAATATTAGAATTAATGAATTGTCTACAATGGTGGGTATAACAAGATAAAAACAGACTAGATTGATAGAATGAACACATTAATTGTAAATTATTTTAAACAAAAATTAGAAGTTTATAATTATATTTTCAGGGCTGACACATTAGATATTTTTACATCAATACGTTTTTTCTGACCTAATACAAAAAAAACAGACACAATTTAAATAGTCTGAGGTGATCACAGGAACACCTCTCAGAATACCACAACACAGGGAGAACCCAGGTATCTGGATCCTATTCCCGTGTCCACTAATTTTTATTTTTATCATGATCATCATTTTGTCCTAACTAATTCTGGACCCCTCTTCTCTTACAATATTAAAATTCTTAAAACTAGCTTTGGAAACTTTGCAAATGCACCTTATCACATGAATTCTTTTTACATTTTAAAATTATTTCCACAAGTTTTACTGTTTTTCTTACATCAAAAGCAGAAACAAATACAGAAGATAGTGAATATTATTACTGTAAATGTTTGTCCAGTGCCATAGCTAGCACTGAGGCAGACAAGGCAACAGCCTCATCTGGGTTTTTTTCAGCCATGCTTATAAAATTGTACAAATCCATTTTATAAGGGGGCCATCTTCAGATTTGTTTCATCTGTTTTCAGCCTTTGACTACAGCACTGATGTATTATTTCATATAGATCTTGTTTACAAGTACATGTATACATAAACAAAATGTTTTTAACACATTACATATATAATCAGAATGACAGAACAATGCCTATTTACAAAATGTTATCTCTGTATAAGAGTCACTCATTTTTCTGAAAGATGATAAATACCAAATAAGCCATTCCACTTCACTGTCAGTTTTTCTAACATAGGCATGTTACTTTGTTTATTATTGATAGATGATAATCTTCAAACTGAATGAGGAAAACATTTTCTTAGAGATTCAGATTTCATTATGTTATGGGTGTTACCAGGCATGGTAAGTACTGACAACAAATGGTTTTCACGGAATATCACCCCTCATGATGAGAAGTAGAATAGGTTTTACACAACCATGCACCATGCAATGACGATGATGATTGCGCATGTGCAGAAGCTACCACACACTTCCTCTTCCTTTGCCTTCTGATGCACTGACACCACACGTATTCACACATAGAGAAAATAAAGTAAGGAAATTTGTTTCTGGATTATTATTATTATATTTATTTTATTATTATTTTTTGTAACTTTTTTGGAATTCCTTGATTTCACAGAAAAGTACCATGCCTGATTACATATTCATAGAATGGGACACAACTATACCAGCTCAAGACATATATTAGTGCAGCAGTCTGTTCAAAATCATATATAAATATTACACATTAAATATCACAAGAATGCTATGGAATCAAATGTTACATCTTCAGAATGGCTGCAAAAAGCAGTCACAAAAAGTAATAATAATTGTGTGGCCATTTAGGCAGGGGCGGCACAGTATTAAAAATAGTGGTAGAGCCCAAGACTGCCAAAGGCAACCAAGCCGAGCCTCTAAAGAACAGTTACTTATCCTGGAATAAGAAATAATAGAAAAAAGTGGTACTGCCATACCGCTGTGCCGCACCTGCAGTTAGGTCATGTAACCTCATATTATACATGATTTACCTAATTAATAAAAAAAACGATAAAAGTATTTTGTTCAAGCAACACCATATGAAACAAACAAAATGTTTGATAAATTTACACTTTCTGAAAAACAGAGAACTAATTCATATTGTCTAAATGCAAAGAAAAAATGTTGACAGCCAGAAAAGTAAAACTTAGTCTTGCAAGATAAAAAAAAACAGTTCTGTATTTCATTCAGAGATAAAAGGAGAAATGCAAATCAGTATGACAGCATTTTGTAGCGACCATTACAAAAATGATAAACATGATTATTATGAAGAACAGCATAAAGTACACAGAGGATTTTAAATGAGTTGCCATTTATAATCAAATTTGTCCCAAGTTAAATAATTTTTCTTTGTCACTCACTAAAGCTTGTGACAAAGGACAATTATTTCATCATATATGGACAAAAATTTGATAATAAACAGAAACACATTTGATATTCTATTTATTAACCTGAACAATTTTAATTGTTCTACTCATTAAACTTTCTAATTCCACCACAGTTTAGAGGACTGCTATACTATGTTATGGGTGATGTTACATTGTATTTTTTCTAGTTTTAATGACATCTTTTGCAGTTTTTTACAAAATTATAATGACATCTTATTTAGTACAGGCAAGCTTATTGGCTATAATGGCCAACACAACCCAATAAAATGCCCTGTTAAATCAATGCTACATTTTCTCATTGGGAAAATAACAACATATTTGTACTGTAATATGATTGCCCAATGGGGTAATAAATTCAAATATGCAATAATAGTAACGGCTCATCACTAAAAAAAACATTAACAGTAAACAAACCCTCAAAAAACTTATTATATAAAAACATTTAAGAAATTTCATTTAAATATTAAAATAAACAAGGCTATTATTTTTTCTCAGAAGTTAAACTTAAAGTTAGTAAATATTACAGACTCATGAGAGATGTTTATATGGAATCTGGCAATAGATACAGTTATCTAATTAAGTTGCAGACTGATTTACACTCAAAACCAATGACACTCAATTCATTGCATAAACACCATTGTTTATAAATGTTATTGCATAACAAAGAACATCAATGACACAACATTAAATATGTACAAATATTACAACTGTCAATCATCCTTGGAAGCAATTGGCACCAAACTCAGAAAATTCAGTACCCCAGATCTTTAGAACTGATTGATAATTACGTATCTCTTAACATGTTAAAATGTTTCAAATCAGATTTTCTCTAATCTTTAAAAGTTATTAAACACACTTGTATATTTATAACCATCCATTACAAAACCAGTCTGATGTCCTCTAGCATAGCCATTATGAGGCAGACAAGGTGCTTGCCTCATCTGGAATTTCCGCAGATTAGTTGGGGTTTTTTCACATTATACTGATATTTATTTTCTACATGGTTCAAGCTCCAAGCGTCTGGGTTTTCCTCAGTGTTTTTCCCTCTCTGCCTACGCCCCAGGTGTCGCTAAGTCCAATATTGAGATAAATGACCAAATCCACTGTACAAGTTAGTATAAAGGTTAACCAATATTACAGGAAAGGTATGGTTATTTGAAGATATCCCAGCACACTGTTTATTCAGTAGATAAATTAGTCAAACATATTTAATGCCCTTTCAGATAAACACTTAATATCAGAGGTTTTTTTTAATTGATCCATGTGACTGTTTTTGTAGTGGAGGGTATTATTTAAAGCATCAAGTAATGTACAACTATACAAATGTTCAACCAAGATACATATCTCCCCTCTAATTCTCTTTGGCAAGATGACCATAAAATGCATGTACACATCTATACAGGGTAATAAAAGTAACCTAAAATCTTTCTATTCATTTTCTCATCTGAAAGGTTATCTTTCTCTTTCGATGACATGTGGCGAATATTAAATAATTTGTGACTTTTAAAACATATTCACTTAAAAATTCAACAACAAAACACCTGTGTGAAAATCAACCAAAAAAACACCAAACGTGTTCTCTGAAAGAATGCAACAAAACACCTCTGTTTAATGAATAAAAAATTAACAACAAATCAAACATGATTAATGTGAAGTAAACAGAAGTTTATTTTAAAAGTGTTTTATAGTGTAACCTCCAATAATTTAATATCTTTCAGTAATAAACTACACAAATACAACTATACACTTCAAAAATATATTTCTGAAATTTAGTTCTCTTAAGGTTCTATTTCATTTTTATGAGGACTGTCACTTTAGGATTGGACGAGCCATTTTGAATTTGATCACATGAAATGTGTTAAATAATCATATAACCATTAGCACAACTGTTCAAGAAGTTGCAATTGCTACAATACAACATGGGATGATCATTTATATATGATACTGGTTTAACCATGTCTTTATTGTTCAAATGATGTTTTTGTGGTTGTTCATATTTTTTCTTCTGAAATAATGTTTAAATTCACAATGGCAAAAGTGTCAATCCTCGTAAAAATGAAAAAAAATATAAGTTGAGAGAACTCTAGATTGCAAAAATATATTGTATGTTTTAAGAGTGTGGCTGTATTAAGAATGGTTTATTGCTAAATAATGTTAAATTATGGGACACCGAACAATAAACCTTTAATTATTATGTATTGTAAAATTATACATATGTTTTAATGTTATGACTGCATATCCTTTAAAATTATACAAACCAAGTGTAAACCTACACAGATTTGTAAAATTAATTTCTCCTTATTGGGATATGAACATCTCTCATCGAAACTTTCCATCTTACTAATGTAGCACTTGTTTGTGTCTAAATTAAAAAATGGAAAAAACTATGTTTAATATATATTTTATAATGTAACAGATACGAAAACAATGAAAATGGTGAAGCTCCCACATAATATGTATATTGTATACAAAATATTCATTTTACAATATTTACATATGACATGTAACTTCTGTTACAGAACATTTAAATAAATTATGATCAAATTCCAAAAATTACAGTTGCACGTTTACACTTTTATGGCATGTAATTGTATTACTGAAGTGAATAGCTTCTGAAAATAATGACACCAAAATATTACAATTTACATTCATATCTTTAAGGCAAAAGAACAAAATGTACTTTGCAACTCCAACAATATGCTTTCAAAACAAATTTAACCAAACCTGTTACAGTAACACATGCAAATAAATTTTTGCTTTTCTGCCATACACTTGCATGCAAAATATCTACCACACACACTGGCTTGTAACATGCCACACTGATTAAAACATCATGCCACAGTTTGGCTTATTTTGACAATTTTACAAAAACTGCTGTTTAATGTCATGTTTATATACATGTATGTATCAACCTAAATGATTTTAAATTGTCATTAATTACAACAATGGACATAAATTTTATAATAAATGTAAGTGCATTGAATCTTAAAGTTTTAACCCTGGATGAGTTTTATTTTGCACAATAGCCGAATGTATTTGAAAAATATTTAGTGTTATACAAGGTAATTATGACACCCAGTAAAAACACTACAACATGTGCTAATAATGTAAACACTCCCTAGATCAATTGAAACCAAAAACTTCAAAAGATGAGTCATGGATAAAAAGACGAAATGTGAAAAAAGGTGTATTTATGAGGACTAGTTCTGTGAATAAATGGGTGAAAAATGCTTTGATAATGAGCAAAATTAGCAGTTAGGAAATTCATGAATAGTTATGTATTTGGCACATACATGTACATACTCTATGGACAGAAGCTTCGAAACTGGGGCAGCAAGGGTGCAGACTACCACACCAATATTTGGGCCAGCCAAAAAAACAATACAATCTTCTCTAATTTTGTTGGCGTATGTTTGGGATTGGGACATTCACCTCGCCATTAATTTGCTTCCAACACTTCTGATGGACATTAATTCTATATTATGTAAATTAGAGATTAATCATTTAAATGAAAGTAACGCTATTTGTGCTATTCCAGAAATAATTTTCCTTTTTCTTTTTGGTTTGTTTTCTTTAACAACACAACTAGAGCACAAAGATTTATTAATCATTGGCTATTGGATGTTAAATGTTTGGTAATTTTGACACGTAGTCAAGTGTGAGCCAGCCTCCAACAGGTTTTGAATCACTGTCTTCAGCTTGTGAGTCCTATGTTCTACTACTGGACCACAGATGCTCACATTCCAGAATTGACTGCAGAGTGTAGTGTGAGGTAGTGTTAATTATAAATGCATACTTATGGGAAGTGGAGATAATTCTGCTATCACCATAATTAGGATAATACATCATGGATGGTGTGGCCTGTACAAATTGCCACTCACTCCTCAACTATAATTATTACTGGAACGGCTAAGCTATGTTTATCACAATATACACCATACTTTAATTCTGAAATACAGAATCAGAAAAAAAGATTCGATGATTGCAGAAGAAAAGTAAAACATTGCTGTTAATCTCAAAAAGGGATTTTACAGCTGAATGAAAAAACTAAATATCATTTTAGGATGAAGTTTTAACAGCATTATTTTTTTCAAATAAATTTAATTTCATGTCATGTACAAATAGGTTAGACAAATTTTTTTATGTTTATAACAATCCAAAGAGATAAACACATCCATAATATTATAAACAAACAGCCCTAGGATTATTATAACAATCCAAAGGGATAAACACATCCATAATATTATAAACAAACAGCCCTAGGATTATAACAATCCAAAGGGATAAACACATCCATAATATTATAAACAAACAGCCCTAGGATTATAACAATCCAAAGAAGAAACAATCCTAGGGCCGAAACGTTAATGGAGTGTATGTTTATAATATTAAAAATGTTTAATAAAAAAATTCACTTACAAAATATTTAACCAATCAATATATTTCAAATTATCATGAACTAGTGGATAAGTTTCCTCCCACATTTATTTTTTCAACACTACATCGTAAACTATACTGATTTATTAAGATTTTAAAAAAGATACCCAAACTGAATTAACATTATTTTCTTCGGATAGTGATGAAATATGTCCTTAATGACAAACCTGCAATGGTAGTTACTTCTACCATTGTGACACATCGTTTTACAGCACCATTTGTTAAGCCAAATACAGAAAATATATATCTATATACAATGTAGCAGCAAGAAAATACTGATAATATTGGAAATGTAAAGTATTATTAGTAAACATTTTAAGTGGTCAAATACGATGTTAAATAGTGTTATGTTCAGAAACATCTGTTCTCTGCAACACTAAAATAGCTTGTAGACATTGTTTTAGATTTTAGTACTTAATAATTATATATATATATATAATTAAGGAATGTCAATGGTACAAACAAAATAATTTTTAGCATTACAATTATTCTAAAACGAATAAAAAGTAACCTCTAATAATAATAGAAAATGACACTTGCTTTCAAATAGCTAAAAATAACTACTGATTAGTATATGGTGGGGCATGTCATATGAAGTGCTTATTTCCAAGCTAAGGCAAAACAATAAGATAATTATCACACATATAAGTGTGACGATTAATGTATTGTCCACCTATTACAAGGCAGGGATATGTACACAGTGCAATACTTTGCAACTCTAGAATCACAGGGTTCTATATTATAAATAAAACCATCAGATTCAAGGGTCTCAAATTGTTGTTATATTTAATGTGGTTATCAACCAGGTAAAAGATGCATCATTATAAAGATACAACTTAAGCACATGGTAAATAATGGACATTTAGTTAAATAATATAAATAAGACAAAATAATTTAATAAATTAAACATATCATTTAATCAATTATGAAAATTAGAGATACACGAAAAAAAAAAAAAATAATAATAATAACAAAACAATTTTTTTTAATTTGACATGCATCAATTCTTGGACAAACAAAAAGGGTGAGTGTAGGGTGGGTACATATACTGTAAGTTTGTAACTGTGGACAATATTTCATAATTAAAGAACTACTTTTTCATTTATGTTAATTATGCAGGCACGTGACATTTTATTCTAACATTTTATTCTAACATTTTACTTATTTAGCCTAAATAAAGTTCCGATAACAGTTCTTGGAATATCAGTTTGCAAGAAATAATAATAATTATTTTTTGATCATACTCAATAAAATCAAATGGAATAATTAACTTACTTAATATTTATGCCATATTAATGAAAAAAAAAGGAAAAGTATACCCTAACAGGCCTAAAATATCCACAGAGTAATGCTTACAATCAAAGGTTAAATATATTCATATAAATATTTTATATTTTTCAATGCAAATCTTGGAATTCAGTAAGATATAAATATCTAGTCTAATATCAAATATTCAAGCTACTATGTGCAGGCTATAGGATTTCACGGTAATGATCGTTACCAGTAGCGTGTCGGTATTATTTCATTAAAATCACTGAACCGAAATTTCGTTTCCCATGATTTTCGTATCACTGCCGCATTATATTTTGGATCACTAAAAAAAACAGTTTCCGATGGGTTCCCATCATCCAAAAGCACAGAACTGAAAAAGTGTTTTCCATGAAATTTGAAATCCTATGGCCTGTAATGAGATAGAAACTAACACTCGCCCCCTTGCATGAGGCGAGTAAATCCTTACTGATGCTAGTCCCCCAGGCCAGTAGATATATTTTTTTCCAATCATATTACGAATTTGTATTATTTTGAGACAGTAGCTGTCAGACATAATTTGCCGATCATATAATTCGTGTTATGGATCAACCCAATATTAAAATTAAAATGAGAGGACCAGTGATTTTTTGTGGGGAAGAATAACTTTTTAAGGCTCCTAGTCCCTCAGGCAAGTGGAAATAATTTCTTAATTTCTACCCCTGCTGTATGTGTATTATAGAAAATACACATTTGTAATTTTCATCCCTAGATAACAGCTGCTTGTATATTACACAGTATTTATAAGCATCAAATTGTGATTCTGAATAAATTAGTACATGCAATATACTAATATTTTTAAAATCCATGACTGAAAAAAATAGTAAATTAGTGAATTCTAGTAAAATTTGGAAAATATGTTGATAAACAAATCTTTTACCATAGTTTTATATACATTACATTAGAAAATATGATGAATAATGCTAATATTATCCTCAATATTAGCTGTTTTACAAGTCAAATATGTATCCTTAACCTACTTATACTTGACTAGACTATTGGAAATATTAGGGATTTATAAAAATGTGTATAGTTTGACTAGATATATTTTTTTATAGTTCTTATATTAGATACAGCAGAAACATAAGTACATAGTTTGATTTATTATAATAAATGCATATTGACTATTTGGACACTTGATCTTGCCTGGAATAAATTTTAAATGCATCACCATTTCCAACACAAATAGATGACAAAATATGTGATGAGGTCTTGTTATTTACAAGAGATTAAACAGAAAATAACAGATGTAAAATGCAATACAGATAAAACTATGTAATAACAATAATATGTCACAGATAATGTGGTAATAAAAACAGTAAACAGATAATATAACTCTCTTAGAAGTGCTTGGAATACACTACATGGTGCAGGCCTTAAAATAAACCTCTGAAACAATTATCTCCCTTTGATATCCTGAAAAATTTCCCACCAATTTCCCTATTTATGTGTATGCAATGTGACAGAAACTTTTCATTTTATAACACAAAATATAGATACTAGATTCATTAGCAATGAGAATGTTTCATAGTCGTTAATCAAAATGAATGTATACATCAAAATAAAATTTAAAAAAACTAATAATAACTAATTCATATTTATTAAGACATTTTGCACAATGCTACAAAGATAGTAAATGAATTGTATACATTTGCAGTTTTTGTTGATAAGATGGTTTTGTTAGATATGGTGGTATTGCAGGATACTGAAAAAAATCTAACCTGAACCCTAAATAAAGGGATCATACATGTAGTTATATCACCTCAAAATGGTTTATTTCGAGGCCTGCTTTATGTTCTTTTAAAAAAACTAAATGACAAAAATTTAAATTGTGACTCAAAACAACAAAAGATATCAAAAATTCTTCTAACCGATATGTCAAGATCGCTTTGGCGGATCAAACCATTCAGTAACACATTTTGGCCATATTAACGGCCACTCATATTTATTTGGAACTACACCATCGCATTTGGATTCAAAGAATGAAAACATGGGGAACCAGACCCTGGTCCTGTTAGCATCAGTCTGCCTCAGTGATCGGTTGTTAGCCAGTGTGTGGTAGTACATGAACAGACGTGACGTGATGTAGAAGGCTATAAATACATCAATCGAATAGTGCTCGTGTGCCGATAGAATGAAGAATATTCCAAAGAAGTTGAGGACCCATGACATCATGTGTAAGTAGTATAATTTGTTCCGTGGAGTATCTGAAACAAATATGTTGAACATTTATTACATGGAAAAAATTAATTACACATCAGCAAAATAAAATTTATTATCCATTACAGGCATGGGTGCAGGATTTCTGAAAGGGTGGGGTGTGTTAGGGGTTTAAATGTGAATAGGATTGAGGGAAAAATGGTTAATTTTCATGTCATTCCACCTTGAAAACGTAAAAAAAAAAATCAAGAAAAGAAGGTGTGTGTGTGTTCCAGTCCCCTGGAACCCCTCTGGATCAGCTACTGTAATATGTGTACAATACGGTTATGTACAGGAATATCGTGACGACTTGAACATAAAAATCAGTGTACAGTGCTAATCCAGCTTCAGTTGTCCAGCGATAGGGCATCGGACTCTCAATCTGAAGACTGTGGTTCAAAACCTATCAGATGCTGGCTCACACTGACCACATTGTCTCTATTATCAAATGTTTGACATAATTAATAACTCAATGGGCTTTTGTGATGTTAATAAAAAAAGGCAAATCTCATCTCTGCAGGTTTTTTTACTGTACCAGTATATTTAAAATATGTACAAATGTTAAATTTAACCTACACTCAGTAATAAAGAAGTTGAATATTGTTATAATGGCGGTGTGGCCACTGAACATGTAGTCTCCACAACTAGAAACTCCTTGTAACGACATGCCAAACTTCTTCCAAATTTCAAACGTCCTTGTCAGCCGTGTCCACATATCCCCATACCTCTGAAAAAGAGCATACAAAAGACGAATAATCACATGTAGAAAAGTGCAATACATGCCATGTTCATTGTGCATCAAAGGTTCAGTAATTACATTTGTTCAGTATATGCAACACCTGGGCTCATATTTATCAACAAACTTAAGTTGGGAATTTGACTTAAGTCACCCCATTTTTTTTTACATTTATATCATTTTGACATGTTCTGTCAAAAATGGATTTTATTAATAAAATAAAGCAATTCTTTGATATCAGCTTGCTATAATTTGCATGACACACACAAAGACTATTAAGTAGCGCCCAATCTCTATTAGGTTAGCTGTATTACATCATGAGTTAAACAATTATGTCATTACGCATGTTTTCCAACAGCATTTTTACATGCTGCTCCATTATTTAAAAAAAAATAATACGAGGAAAAACAAGTGTTTACCTTTTCTGAATACAGTAATCTGAGTAAGCATTGTATATATATATATATAGATCTCTGTTGGATGTTTTGATTAATTGAAAAATTAGTGTATGAAGGATACATACTTACCAAAGCAGATACACATTTGTATGATACATGATAAGCAATTATATATAATATAAAATGAAGTTATATAATTTATGATGCATAAAACCACTGATAAATTTAAACTTTTATTAAGATAAAAAAGATGGTACACATATTTATTGCTTTATTTACGTACCTGTCCATTGCACTGTAGATGAACCCCAGGAACAGAGAGAGACGTGATCAGCATTGTGACGCAGCGCAGCAGAAAAATAGTCCCCGCCAAAGAGAACATACGTCTCATCAGAATAAATCTGAAATTAAAAAAATATTTATTAACTTATTTAAACATTATTATGAAAGTTGCTAAAACATTTCATGTGTACATTATATATATATATATATATATATATATATATATATGTCTACAACTAATAAACCATATTCAACAACAGCAAATAGATAAACGTCCTAGGGTATCAGAAGCAGCACTACAATGGAAAATGCCTCCCATGAATTAATTTAATCAGCCACAAAATAATCAATTAACATTCTAACAAAATTATGAAAATATATCTATAAGAAAAATCATCTGAATATTTTTTTAATATAAAATTTACAGAGAGAGCGAGAAAGAGAAAGGAAAAACGAGTGAAAGTAGGCATCGATGCATGATTTCTGAAAAGTGGGAGTCAAAATGTGATGGGTGAAGTCCATCACTGTGAGTGCTGCAGAGTGATAGTATCATTTCCCCTTCAAGGTTATGGTCGGTTTTCAAAAAATGAGGTCAGGTCTGGAAAGAGAGGTATTTAAACTTAAAGAACAGCACATGTAAATCATTCTTTACTACATGTAATTCTGGACCAATTAAAAAATATAATGTTATCGTAGCCTCTGTACTAAAACCGTTCTGACCTGTGTTTATGGAAGAAGAGGATTATAATCCACACTGTACAGAGAAACGTGCCCACCAGCTCGCATGCCTCAAATGCCCACGGCACATACGGCATGTTATCTAGAAACAGATCAGGCAGTGGAGGGTATTTTTGCATATCGGGAACTCTGTCGTGAACAATAACCATAACAAATGCAGTCAACAAAAAAACAGCAAACACATATATAAAACTCAGAGCAGTCTTCCAAATTTCAGGATCAAGATTCTTTGCATATGAGGTCCCGTAACTAAAGTTTGTGTCATCTTCAATATCATCAGACTCGCAACTGTCTATACTCAGTGAGCGCCGAGCGACATGTCTGGATCGCGGAGCAAGATAAACAACTTTAGGACGGTGAAGCAGAGATCCATTGGCCAAACTGCTGATGTGACTGTGGTTGTCAGCTCTTAAAGAGTTTATCTTAATAATGAGACGCTTGACATCTCCAAGTATCTGTATGTTCAGAGGTGGCTGTTTGAGATCATCTTCTACAAGTGACAGCATGGCCAGTCCGTCAATCTTGTGCTCATCACAGAACAAATGTCTATACTGGGTAAAGCCATTAGCCTGTAACCATTCACCAACCTCCTCACAGGTCCACTCCTCAGCTTTTGTCATTGTGACCTGTAAATAGAATCCAGAATACATTTACTACATCCTCCATTCTATAATTAATGACATACATTAAAAATCTATTTAATCAGGTTAGACAAAATTGAATGAATGGTTGTTTTGCACAGCTCTGAATGTCTACAGGTCACAACATAACTGATTTGCAGTTTGTGTAAAGTTAAATTTGCATATTTTTGATGATCAGACACACTATTACTATATTCACAAAACTTTGGGTCACCAGGAGAGTCCATGTGGGCAACTGCAGATCTGTAAGTACTGTTATTGCTCCATGACATTGTGGTCACTCACCTGGAGTTGCCAGACAACAACAAAATTCACACCCTGGTGTTGTAACTTCAAATTTGTTCAAAGTTACAACTATAGTAATTAGACTGAAACAAATTATAGTCTGTTTACGCTACGTGGAACATGGATTTTTGTCGATTACTTTAGTTTGCATGAACCTATGCGAAAAGGGACTAGAGTTTTGGAAACAGCAAAAAAGTCTTATGTTCCAGTATTTTACATTACTGTTTTAAATAATAATTAAAAATATTCCTCATTACCTCGTATATGAAAATTGAAAAAATTGCACATCATTAACAACACTTGGCAGACCATAGCATTACAAAGAGGGGTAACTGTGCATATGAGCATTCGGAACATCTCGGCCATTTCCGGTAATATTCGTATCTCTTTTATCATTTTTGCTTTAATAAAATTTTTGCACATATGGCACTGATATTATGTTAAAATAAATATATTTATAAAATAATAACCATGTACCATAAAAATATATTATACCAAAAATTACCTAACATCCCCAATCTAGATTTGTCCGACGTCTGCAAAATGGCGGTCAAATTAACGCCGGCTCGAGGTGTAAAAAAAATACTTTTGTCTGCCATTTAAATATTGTAGAACCAATGGACAAACCAACCAACACAAAAAATAGGACATTTTTTTTATTTCAATAAATATCAACATTAATGAGGTAAGTTATATATTTTGTTTTTTATTCGTCAAAAACCATGTTCCAAGTAGTGCAAACAGACTATAGTTTCAGTCATTTTTCAAAACATTGCTGTGTTTTGTTAAATATTATTAAAATGATGTTAATTTAAATAATATTTAAAAGTCTTGCCTAAAATTTATTAACAATTTTCTGTAAAAATTAATGAAAGGACAATTTAATTACGATCAAAGTTTGTATTGTTCTAAATACCTAGTATTTGTGAGTAGGTTACCACAAATAAAGACAGGACGGTAACGAATTTCGCTGGATCACGCTTTTCGATTGTTTAGTATATAAAGTCGTATCAAACAAGTAGTTAATGATTTATTAATGCTTGGGTTTCTCTTACCTTCGATTTTAAGAATCTTCGGGTTTTTTTTATGTCGATTTAATTTTAAAACTATAACATACTAAACTTGTTATTTATTTAATCCACCTCATGACTTATTTAACCAATATTGCAAACAGCTACGCACTTCATTGTGTATGTTATTCCGGTTCCGGTACACTGCAGATCATATCACTTAAAACGCGGATCCGCAATAAGACTCATTTTGATAATGATGATGATGATGATTATTATTATTATTATTATTATTATTATTATTATTATTGTTATTATTATTATTATTTTATTATTTAGAAATCATTTATTCAAGATAACCATTAAAACGAGATTTAATTTGAAATCAATGTTGAGCAAGAGCCTATGTCCTACTGAGGCTACTCCATCAGAAAATTCAAAAAGGAAACCTGAAAGCAAAATAATATGTTTAAGTGTATGATTGTATTTGTGTGTTTTAGAACTAAAATGTCAAACTACTGACATTATTTCAGGCGATAACTTAATCCATTTCTGATATTAGAATCATAACACAAATTAGTACGCAATACTAACTACAAATTGACTAGAAAGACCGAGTCGCAGGTGAAAATACATAATTATTTAATACACGTTTATGAGTGTTTCTTGTTTGTTTCGTTTGTTTGTTTTCTTTTTGTTCGTAGGGCTTTTTTTTGTTTGTTTTGTTTTGTTCACTCCTTTTGGAAGAATCTTTGTTTGTTTGTTTGTTTTGTTTTGTTCACTCCTTTTGGAAGATTTTTTGTTTGTTTGTTTGTTTTGTTTAACGACACCACCAGAGCATAATTATTGATTTATTAATCATCGCCTGTTGGATATAAAATATTTGGTTATTTTCACACGTAGTCCAGAGTGAGCCAGCCTTCAACCGGTTTTGAACCACTGTCATCAGCTTGATGTTCTACCACCTGAACACTAAAGCTCATACATTTTGGAAGAAGCATAACGTTATGTAATCATACTGATAACCATTATGGCATTCAAAATTCGTGCTTTCATAAATAGCAAAAATGTACCACTAAGTTTAGAATAATTAGTGAATGCTTTGATGTGTAGATCGGCGAGAGGATGGGGAGGTAGGTTGTGACTGATGACATGATGTCAGTATGTTCCATAAATAAAGGGAAATCAGCCCTTCTATCTCCCTCCAAAATAAAAATAAGCCTCAAAATACTATTTTTAAAAAAATCATAATTTAAAAATAATTAATTTTGTATTCAGATGCCAGAAAATTGTTTTACAAATATTAGTAGCCCGTCCCCCTTTTGAAAACTTTTTGT
The DNA here is from genome assembly GCA_032355785.1 of Symmetromphalus regularis. NCBI lineage: Eukaryota > Metazoa > Mollusca > Gastropoda > Neomphalida > Neomphalidae > Symmetromphalus > Symmetromphalus regularis. Next base: position 1,159 of record JAULBS010079628.1, on the reverse strand, counting down.
CCCGCCACTGATCAAATGAGACGAAACAATTATTTCGAGAAATGCAGTGGCGGATAATCTTTTTCTTTTCTTTTATTATTATTACTGTTTTAATATTAAAGAATCGAAGGATTCTCGATGGTGCCTCCCTAAATGGATTTTCTGAATCCGCTACTGAAGTGGATTTAGTGCTGACTCGAAACAACCATCTAGAATTTCTGTCTTGGATCTTTTCTTTCCGAGAAATCCTCAAGACACCATGAATATACAGCTAACATATTTTGTTGTTCAGAAGAATGCGAAATCAGAGATGTCATTAGCCCATCATTCTTTATTCAAGAAGTTCAGTTTCAAAAATGGTCATCGTGAAGTTGTATGTTTTATTGTTTTTAATACTATCATCATCATGATCATCATGGTCATCATCATCATTGTCATATTCACTGTCATTTTCACCATTATCATTAATATTATTATTATTATTATTATTATGGTTTTCTAAACTATTTTTGTATTATTATTATTATTATTTTTTTATTATTATTATTATTTTTTTGTGGTTGTTATAGCCTATATTTATTAAATGAAGCTAAAGTTTGCTCAGCACTCTAAGCAAGTTGATTATTCTGAATCTTTTTTTGTTTCCTTTCTTCCCTGCCCTTATTAATCTTACTCGGGATAACGTTGATTCATTTAAATTGCTTTCACAAGGTTTCCCGTGGAGGAGTTGATTCAGTTTCCTCAGACGAGCAATCTTCTGTCTCCATAATTTCTACACAGCCGTTGTCTGCAGTTTGTATCTGAGCCTCATTATTAACCATTATCTATACTGATTACCATTCTAAACTTTGCTGCTGAACTTATTCTTTACACAGTACCTGCGCAGTTGTTTAAATACTGGGGTTTGGATGGGCTACTAAATATAGGCATCCTTGAAGGGCGACAACAATGTAATGAATGTAAAATATTATCATTAAAAAAAGGTGCCTCATATTGGGTCTGGGTGTGGGGCTACGCAGGTGTAACACCGGCCCAGTTACAAAATCAAATCTCTTGGATTTTGTATAATTTTTAGATTACGTTAAGCACGTTAATTTCCGACATTTGACATGACAGTCTTTTGTGGTTATACATACATACATACATACATACATACATACATACATACATACATACATAC
>JAULBS010079617.1:0-19429 GCA_032355785.1 Symmetromphalus regularis | reverse complement strand
ACACATGACAAGATGGTTGACCATACAAAATAATGCAGTAGAATCCTTTCAATTACATAGGAAGAAGAAGAAAGAAAGAAGAAAATTTTTAATATTGTTACTTTCTTGTACTAATATGTAATACTAATTTAATGCACATTTTTATTTTGAAGAAGGACCCTCCGCCTCTGTGTGAGCACTGTCAGTGTAGATTGACGGTTCGTCATAATTTGGTGGAGTGTCCTCACCAACAGCCCGTTAGAGACAATGTATTTGGTAGTGAAACTGTGGTGGAATCATTTCAATTCCATCCACAACTTATTATTATTATTATTGAAGTCACACATTTTCATAACAAATTTATTTTTCATTCCTAATGTATTGAATTTATTTGTATCATAGTATCAATTATTATAATGACTTTTAGACTTTTATCATAAATTCTATTGTTATATATATTTCTATTTCAACTGTATGTACTAAACATATATCAGATGTTTACACTGATTTATTTTAAATAGTTTTTTTTATGTTTAACCATTAGCCGATGTTTAATTTTGTGCTGGGAGTCGTTAAACTATCAACAATAATAATAAGCTGGGAGTCGTTAAACTATCAACAATAATAATAATTTGCTCTGCGCATTTTTGGTTGTTATGCAAATACCTTTGTTTTCTTTCTTTATATATTTCTGAGGATTGACACAATTATGCAATTGATACCCTTTCTTTAATTTCCTGTTTATGCCGTCAGGAATCTAAAAGTGATATATATCCTTTCCAGTGACAGTTTAGTGAGGCGCTCGCGTTATCGGCTCCTCCCATCAATTATGAATCAAACGCCAGCTATCTTTGATCTCGCTAGCACGTAATATTTTGTTTTGGGTAATGCAATCTGCAATCGTTATTAGTCAGACAAACTGCGCAATGTCGCCTCGCAACAATACAGGAGCGGATGCGGAATTTCTGAAAGGGAGGATCCAAATGTGATGGGTGAATAGGACAAGGGAAAAATGATTAATTTGCACGTCCTTCCTTTCGAGCGTGCGTGCATGCGTACGTGCGTGCGTGCGTGCGTGTGTGTGTGTGTGTGTGTGTGTGTGAACATATACTTTGGGAGTGGGGGGTGGCATTGAGGGATCGTGTACAAACTAATGTAGTTACAGGCCCGTAGGAACGGCTTTGGGAGTGGGTGGGGTTGGGCACTAACGGATCGTGTTTAATCTAATGTAGTTACAGGCCCGTAAGAACGACTTTTGGAGTGGGGTGGAGCACTGATGGTTAGGGCACAAACTCTAATCTATTTACAGGCTTGTAGGAACGATTTTTATTGGGGAGGGGGGTGAGGAAGGCACTAACGGATCGGGTACAAACTCTATATCAGATTTTGGTTACAATAGCACATATTAATGTGTAGAAAGTCTTATAAACAGGAGGACACGTACACACGGCACCGCATCGGTTCCTACGTTTATGCATTAGTTCCAAAATTATCACTAGAATATTTAAGGAGCAATGCAAAAATAAATGTCTAGATAAATACGTAATATTCTAAGAAAAAAGTTTAGAAATTTGCAATTAATTAAAATAAATAAATAAATAAACAAACAAATAAATAAATAAAGGTTTCAACAATTAAGTCATATTCTCAGAGGTGATGTGGATGGGAGGGAGATCGCGGCCAGCTTACGAATTTAAATTAATAAACAATTTATTAATAAACAATTAAAATTTGACGGAAAAAATATACTGTTCGTCTGCCTGTTTTCTCTGTCAATAATAATAAGCGTACGAGACAGGGTGAGGTGGGGTAGGGGCAATTCCCTCCATAGCCCTCCCCCACTAAACTAGCGCAAGTTTCTTATTCGTTCAAAATTTAAGGTCGCGTTCGGTCAAAATGTTCCATCAGTGTACTGACAAGTAATAGTTCTTTAATATCATTACAGTAAATATGTTGTATATAGTTGTTATCGAGATTCAGGCATTTTCTTTTAAAACCTTTAAATTCGGGCAAAAATCGACACTCCTCCCAAATGGGAACCCGTACGCCAATGTCAATAATAATAACAATAATAATAACAACAACAATAACAACAATAACAACAATAACAACAACAACAACAACAACAATAATGATAAAGAAATCAGACGACTTAAGCTAGACCCCATTTGATATGACGGTTATTAATGTTTTAACTTTTAAAAATAATTATTATCATATTTTCTTTGTCAATCATAGGAAGACACCCAATAGAAGTGGAAGGATGTGAACATTAACCATTACCCATCACATTTGAACCCCCCTTTCAAAGATCCTCCATTCGCGCCTGACACCCCAATACCTCCCTGAATCACAAACTGATTTGTTTTAGACTATATAAAATATATAATTATACAATATAAGACAGCGTACAGTTCAGTGGCAAGTCCGTACACAGGATTTTCTTTAGGGGGTTGCGTTTGTGAAGGCCCGAAGTTTTATTTTCGTTTTTAACGTTATTCTAGGGGGGTGCGTGCGCACCAGTCGCTTTTGTTTTATTTTATTTTTGTTGTTGTTATTGTTTTTTGGGTGGGTTGTTGTTGTTATTTTTGGTTTTGTTTTCTTTCGTTTCATTTTATTTTGTTGATATTGTTGTATGTGTGTTTTTATGAAAAAAAAATTAAAAAAAAAAAATTTGGTGGGGTATAACATAAATAAATTATATACATAATGTATTTTGGAAAACCATTCTTGAATCCTTATTGTTTTACTTACGTTTTGTGCAGAGTATCCCAAGATCATTTCCGAATGTACCGGATATACATTGGCACGACCCCTGGCGGCATTCTGAATCTGCTATATACTGACTACACTGACAGCATAAATCTTCTGGGTAGCACGTAGATCCAAGAATTTTAGCTGAAATTAAAATATAATTTAGATAACATTACTTCTGGCCATAACCCATGAAAACGTAACCCATGAAAACGTAACGGGGTGAAATAGACGAAGCGCAAATTGTATGCGGCTCTGTCCACTGCTGCCCTAACCTCCACACATTTCTGGGCATCACTGGGAGGAAGTGAAACGCGCTTTATAGACTTTGCAAGCATTTGAAACTGAATGCAGAAAAAAGAACAACAACATTGGCGAGTCAGGGTTTTATATTGAGAATGAGCATTTAGTATGGGGAGGGGAGCAAATACACAGAAGCACTATACTTCGCGCCACACCAGATTGGCACCATCATTTTTAACAATAACTTTTCTTCTAGGGACTGTAGAACAGAAAGGAAAACGCTTTTGAAAATTAAAGACTTAATTTTTACATAAAATTTCAAGAAGATGTTCTGAACATTAAAGTTTTCATGAGTTAAAAAACGAATTTTGGCCGTTTTTAGCCTCTTTTTATTGGCATTTTTCAGCTCCGATTTTTGTTACCGTAGCAACAATATATAATCCAAAAAGTTATGAAGAGAAATACGTTTGTGTTTCATGTACACGTTACAAAAGGTTTGAAAGGCAGTTGGTGCTTTGTTGTTCCACTTCCGGTGATGCGAAGTATTAGGATTGCAAGACTGGCAAATATTAAAGGTGGTGCGGTTATAAGAAGGTGTGATCTACGTCAGTGAACAACAACAACAAAAGGAAGAAAATGAAGATGAACTAATGTCAGAACCGTAGAAGCCGGGGAAGCCGGGCGCACGTGATCCCCCCCCCCCCCCACCCTCCTACATGTGAGCCTTTTTTCACATATTAATCTTTGCCATTGTAACAAAAATCTGACATAGAATTTGTCAGTGGCCTCCCCCAAACACCCACCACTACACACACGCAAAGTCGTTCATACGGGCCTGAATGTTGTTTAAAGTTTGAAATATTTTTATATTGAATATATTATTAGAAAATATTACCCTCTTCTCTTTTTCAATTTACTTTGCTTATTATACGCTGTTCTTTTTTTTTTTAACTGTTATTTTTATTTAGTTAGTTAATCGTTTTCTTCATATGTAGAGTTCACTTTTACATTCAGATAACCTGTATATATAACAAATTAATTACACGTTTATATTTAATATTTATGTGTGTACATAGTACATATTCAAATATTCACGTCTCTATGTGCGCATGTTTGATTGCTTGTTTGCGTGTGTGTTTGTTTATGTTGTTAAATTGCATCATGCAAAGTTGTACATTTTCTCATGTGACGGCTAATATATAATTAATAGTGGTGTGCGACCTATTTAAATATACCTTCATCTGACCCATCTCCGCAGTCGTCCTGTCGGTCGTGAGTCCAAGCAATGCTGACACACTTCCCATTTAAACAGCTGAACGCACCAATCTTGCACGGCTCCTCGACTGAAAAGCAAAGAAATAACACTCGTGTAAAACAATGTAATTTCCAGTGGTGAAGGAAGGTGCCGAAAAGTGGGGGGGACAGTAGCGGATCGAGAGGGGGTCCGGACACCCCATTTATAGATGTTTTAAATATATATATATATATGTTTTCCGAGTGGAAATTTGATTCAAGTTAAAAATATTAAAGTTGCATTATCATTTTAGCACATTTCATATTTTTCTATTTGCAGATATTTGTTTAAATAATCCCTATAAATATATAAAGACAATTAAAGGTGCACTGTCATAGTTACAAGTATCATGTGTTTCTATTTTAACATATACTTGGTTGAACAACTACAATGTACTAGACTGAATGAGCTTGAGTGGTCCAATGGGAGGACGTCAACTGTCAACCCGAAGACAGTGAATATGTGTAAAAATTACCAAATGTTGGATATCCAGTAGCTGATAGTTAATAAGTGTGCCCTTGTGGGGTCTTTTTAATATATAATTTTAAAAATCTATATTTTGTTGAAGGATTGGAGCGGGGGGGGGGGAGGGGACAAAAAAAAGCTTGAGAAAATTTCTTATTCGGGTAAAAATTAAGTTGGCGTTCCGGAAAATGAGCTATTTTCTTCTTTAATACAATTACAGGAAAAATGTGTAGTAGCCTTTTGTGTAAATGTGAATAGACGTTATCGGTCATTTTATTTTGAAACTCTTAAATTCGGGGTAAAATCGACTTGCCATCCTCGCCTTCTAAATGGGAACCCGTACGCCAAGTTGGGGGAGAGGGGGCGGGGGTAGCATAAACGAAATAACTCCACATAATTATTAGAACATACCTTCATCAGAGTTATCTCCACAGTCGTTGACGGAGTTATTGAACTTGTCTGCAGGTAAACACAGACCATTGGCACATTGGATTTGATCGGTCAAATTACAAAATGGTCCAGCTGAAAGATAAAAAAAAATATTGATTTTGATGGTATAATTGCATCATATAGCCATATCCATCAAAAGACTGAATTTTATTGATCATAATTATTACAAAAAAGTTCCGCTGAACGATAATACAATAAATTTGATTGACCAAACACGTACTCATCAGTTTTTTTTAATTTATATAACGATGCCTCAGGAGCACATTGATTTTTATCTTATCATTGGCTATAGGTCGTTAAACATAATTATGGTCATTCTGACATACTTATTATGAGGAAACCCACTGCCGCTACATAGGCTACTTTTTCCGATAAGCTGCAATTAGGGTCTTTTATATGCACTTTCACACGGACAGGACAGCACAGACGTAAGCCTTTCATGAACCAGTTATAGACAAAACTGGTTGGAACAGAAAATAGTGTAGTCATCAGAGGAAACCCGATATCTTTTTCTATTGTTGTTAAAAGTTTTTATACGTTCCTGTATGTAAGGGGGTGGGCGGATCTAACTGAATCGGTTAAGTGTTCCCCTGAGCATGGGTGTAAATCTTGGGGCATGGGGATACATTCCCCAACACATTTTGGACAGGGCGATGCCTATATAATTATTCCCCCACCCACCCAACACACACTTTTTGCTTTGAAAACTTGAATTAAAATGCCTAAATAATAATCTTATCCAGTATTTGTCTTTATGATGTCAATGTAATACTTAGCCATGTGGTCTTAGTGCAAATATATCAAAGAACACAGGGGGTCTATTATAGTTTGAAGGTTTTAGCCGGAAAATGCATTTAAAAAATATTGCATTTTCAAAACAAATTAGGGTCATGCCTCCACCCCAATCCACCACGGCTTTGCCCAACGCCCCTTCCAGGAAGACCCCCCCCTTAACTATCTTTTAGGAAGCGATTGCCGCACATGCGCCTGAGGTTCTTTCGTCTTAGGGGTTTGATCTTATTTCCATAGACTCATTCTCTAATCCCATCTAAGCTAGTGTCTCACGATTATTAAAGGCAGTGACATGTGCTTTAATGTCTGTGGGAAAGTGCACATGAAGGATCACGTTGTTCTGGTGAAAAAACGTGGATGGTTTTCTTTGACTCTCCGTCACAATTGCCAAATGTTTGACAAAAAAGCCGATGATTAATACATTTGTGTGCTCTAACGGTGTTGAAAATCAACTTTCTGTGGAGATACGAAATATAGCATGGATTTACCATGTTCGCATAATGCATATGGAACACACAGGCCCGTGCAAAGCTGGTAATAGGCCCGGACCAGATTGAAAATCAGGCGCTGATGCAGGATTTTTTAAGGAGGGGTCCAAATGTGATGGATGTAGTATCCAATCTATTTTACAATATTCTAATCTTATTACTCTCAACAGCTAACGTCTGTATCAATTAAGAATGAAGACCACACAGCTCTAGATGTGTCACCGACCTATTAACCAGTACACTTGTGTGTTTATGTATTGTGTTTTAGTTGTAGCAGAGCCACGATTCAATAAAGAAGCAATTTACTTTTATTACGAGTTCTGTTAGTTTTACAGAACATTACAGTGGGTAATGTTTAATTTTCACGTCCTTCCACAAAAATAAAATGTAAAAAAATGAAAGAGAAAAGAAGGGGTCCGGACAACTGGACCCCCTGGATCCGATACAGGAAATGTAGGCCCCCATGTCAAACAGCTAAGTATTTCTGTAATCAGTGCTAAATACCAGGGGATGTAGGACCCCTCAAAATCGTAAGCTCACCCGACCCACCCTCTGCACGGGCCTACGAAAACGTTAAAGCAGCTTTAAACATATACTCTCACGGACCCTTGACCTAATTAATTTTTAAACAAATAATTAATTTCAAATATAAACATTTTATTTCTCCATAGAAGTACTTCATTCAACTACATACATAACCATCGCAACTCGCTTATTATCAATATATTTTTTTTAATAATTATAATGAATTATGCTCACGGACAAATAAATTGAAACAAATAACGGATTTTTTTTCCCTGAAGGAGGTGTGACGTATATATTTTGAGTCACGTGACGGGTATCCCCCCTCCCACCACATACACACACACATTAGCCGTTCTTTTGAAAGCTGAATAGTCTTGTAACTGCAAAACAATTCCTTTAAATCTTGAAATTTAAAGAATTCTATTTTTTAAATGTAAAAAAAAAAAAAAGCGATCGACAGCATGGAATTCCCTATACCATGGTTCAGTTAAAACGTCTTGCGCGATATGAAAGCGAGATCTTTAATCACAAATGCATGTATGTTTCATTCGTAATCAATATTTAGAGCACAAACCCCCTTAAATTCCGTGGGAATATGCCTTTAAGACACTCACTTTCGTCATAGGTTCCGTCCAGACAGTCATCTAGCCCATCTTGTACACTGGACGCCGGAAAACACGTCCCATTAGGACATCGAACATTCCCAACTTCACAGATGCTGACGACTGCAAGAAAAATATCATTCATGCTAAACAATATTATTACAGAAATTTTAGAATGGGTCCATACATATTTTTGTGATTTGTAATATTGGAGAGGAATCCAACGTTAGTTACGACTAAAAGGAAAAATACAAATTTACGACCGAGAGGGTGGTGGGTGATAATTATATAGGTATCTCCCCTGTCCAAAAAGTGGGATGTTTCCACGTCCTCCCCCACCAGGATTGTCGCCCCTGATCCTAACCCTGAGGCCCCACGTTGATCTGCTTATTAACAATCATAGTTATTATCCATCGACACGATTATAATAGTTTCACTATCAAATTATTATCTCATAATGTATATATGTGATTGGATAAAAAGGATAAAAAGGACACCCATCCCAACCCTCCATAGAAATTCTGGTTCACCTCTAGTATTACTGACGATTGATGAAAAACGAATCACGTTCAGGGCAGCCTTGCGTTCGCTGGCGCTTGGTGGGCATTTCATTTTCAAACGTTTTCAAAGACATGACGCGCAAAACCTATTCTAGCGGGCATCTGCTGGTTGGTTGGTTGGTTGGTTGGTTGGTTGGTTGGTTGGTTGGTTGTAGTTATTTTCGTGCATATATCCAATTAAGGTTCAAGCACTGTCTGTCCAGGACAGAGGTTAGTGTTAGTAGGAGAGATGAAACCCGCTGCCGCCACACTAATACGGCTATTCTTATCAATAAGGAGCAAGGGATCTTTTATATGCACTATCCCGCAGACAGAATAGCACATGCTATAGTCCAGTCAAATAGTGGCTTAACCCATAACAAATTGCAATAGAAAATTTCCCACTGGGATTCATCTTAGAAACACCACACAAATAACATTCATAGATTTGGTGGAAGGGGTCTAATTAAGGTAATTTATGTTAATTAGCTTTTGGTATCGAAGGAAAGGGGTATGTGAGTAAAATGCAGGGATTACTCTCTCAAATCATTGTTCTAATAATCTCATACCTCTGTTTTTATAGTCAAAGAACACTAATATGCTATTTGTAGTGTTGGTATGTATGTTACATAATCAAAATATGCTAATTAGAGACCGCCATTACTGTAAAACCTCTTTTTGACTGTAACATTGTCACTAATACACAAAATATCTCAAATGTTGTGTCTACACCCAAAAACATTATGCCCTATCAATAGTTTAGTCATTATCGACCATTGTCTAAATGCGTAAACTATACATCCAATGGGATTACATAATCAAAATATGCTAATTAGCAACATCCATTACTGTAAAACCTGTTTTTGACTGTAAATCATTGTTCTACTAATCTCATACCTCTGTTTTTATGGCTATTAAGCCATTAGTGTTGTTTGTTTGTATGTCACATAATTAAAATATGTTAATTAGAGACAGCCATTACTGGAAAACCATTTTTCGACTGTAACTTTGTCACTAATGCACCAAATGTAACAAATGATGTGTCTACTACACACAGGTTTTCGTGATCAAGGAAAATGATTAGCATGAACTTTGGCTGAAATAAAAACAAAAATAATGCCCTATCAATAGTTTAGTCATTATCGACCATTACCACCATCAGGTTCACTTGAATTTGAGTAGTCATTACCAATGTCAGGTTCACTTGAATTTGTGCAACAGAGCCCCTTGGACTCTCCACCGGCCCAAGTGCACTCCAGTTCATGCTTTCAGCATGTGCCACGTGAGGAAGAGCATCCCATTTTGCAATTGCAGCGAATCATCTCTATCAATGATTATGGTGCTGGTGGTTGATCTGTTAATATTGGCAACATTTCACAATTCTGCACGTGCCTGCCCCATTCTGTTGTAAAAGGATATCTCCCTTCCAGGCATATACTTGATAGAACAACTATAGGGTATGGTATTTTGCAGCTGCTGATGTTGGTCGTAAACTCTGCACTTCAAAGTTCAAAGCTGAGGCTGGATCCTCCTCTTTGGAGGCAATAATGCTCAGTCTTTGAAACAAGATCTGTGGTTCAATTTTTATCAATTCCTTCCCAATCGTTACTACAGTCTTTTACCCTAGGGTGGTGGCTTCATTCATTTTCTAAAAGGAACAGTTGTGCACATTCTTTCTGACCATAGACTTAACAACACCCTCGCCTCATAATAAGCTCAGCTTGGTCGACATTTACACTTTTACTGGCAGTGACCCACTCACCAAACAATGGAAGGCCTTGTCTGATCCAAATGGATCCCATTGCTTCAAAGCTGTGAGCAGTTTGAAAGTGTCTTTCATGTGCCCCTTAAGTCTTGACTTTGTTGATTCCTTATGCTGCTCACTGGTCTCGAAACTCACTCCTGAGAGTCTGCATTATGAAGTTCACCGTGACAGTGGCTGCCATTGACAGGAGCCTGAAATGTATCCTGACCAACTAATACAATGTCTTGTCTTACGACGCCGGTACTGAAATGTATCCTGACCAACTAATGATACGTCTTGTCTTACGACGCCGGCACTGAAATGGGCAGCCCTGGTCTAACGAAACGCTGAGCAGGAAAAAACTAAAGTTGGGAGCTGCTTTGTAATACTATCTGATATCAAAGGCGATTGATTGTCTTATACGGCGATCGGTAACTGGTCGGCTCTTTGATGTTTAGTGCTTGGCTTCAGCTGGGTTTGCGCAAAGCCAAACTTCTGTGGAACATTTCACGTTATTGACTGCTTCTGTTATATCAATGAAGTACCTCTAGTTAAATAAGACGTTGAGCACGTTCAATAAAATATATAAACTACAGTGCTCAATACGACTTACGATAAATTTACTTCATGGTCAAAGGACTATCTGATCGTAATTACATTTCAAATGTTAAAGGCATAGTCCCACGGAATTTAAGGAGCATTGTGGTCTAAATATTGATTACGAATGAAACTTACATGCATTTATTATACTAGATCTCGTTTTCATATCATTCGAAATATATACGTCATACATTAAACGGAAAAAAAAAAAAACTTTATTTGTTTTGCTATTTATTTGTCTGTGAGCATAATTCATTATTATTTTTAAAATATTGATAATAAGCGAGATGCTGTGGTTATGTAAGTAATTGAATGAAGTAAGTAATTGAATGAAGTATTTCTATGGACAAATAAATGTTTATATTTCAAATTAATTCTTTGTTTGGAAATTAATTAAGTCAAGGGTCCGAGGGAGCATGCGTTTAAAGAAGCAACCACTAACTATTCCGATCGAAAGAAATTTACGGATCCTATTTTTACACGTGACCACTGTCAATACCGGATGCAGGAATTTTGGAAGATGGGGATCGAAACATATTTTTAATATTGGGGAAGGGGTGATCTCCAAAGTTGGATACGACCAAAGTATAAGAATATCCAAATTTTTTTTTAGTAGAGACGGGTGGGTGGTTCGAACGTTAGATTCCCAATGTATCTGCCTGTGATTACGATCAGGGTTTGGGGTGGCGTGATTGGACAACACCTATACAAGCAGGACAAATCTACGAACAGATGGTAGAGTAACTAGAGTAACATCACTGACCATTAGTTGACAAATGTTTTATCAACGGCCGTGGTCTGTGCTAACCTCTCTGTGAGATAGTGCATATAAAAGATCCCTTGCTGCTTATTGATAAGAGTAGCCACGTTAATATAGCAGCAGTGGGTTTCGTCTCTTCTACTAACACTAACATCTGACCTGGATAGACAACACATGAATCTGAGTTGTGTGCCCAGCTGAGTTGTGTACCATGATAGTATATTAACTGATATCCTGATTTCACTTAAATAAAGGTGTGTTTAATACAATGATAGTATATTAACTGGCATCCTGGTTTCACTTAAATAAAGGTATGTATAATACCATGATAGTATATTAACTGACATCCTGGTTTCACTTAAATAAAAGAATGTATAATACCACAAATAGTATATTAACTGACATCCTGGTTTCACATAAATAAAAGAATGTATAATACCACAATAGTATATTAATTGACAATCTGGTTTAACATAAATAAAGGTATGTATAATACCATAACCCCCCCAAACCTTCCACCCCCATTAGTAGGTTTATTTTTGTGCCGGGAGAGGGGGGGGTGTGAGGGTTGGTTGGTAAACAATCATTAAGTATAATGCCAGGATAGTATATTAACTGACATCAGGGTTTCACTTAAAGGTAATGTACTACAGGTATTACGATGTTTTGACCAGGTGAGAATGTGTTTAGTTGCTCACTAAGCAGGTCAACTGAGAACGGGCTGTAATTCATTATTCGCCGTGCAGAAGACAGTACACATGAAAGGATTGGTCTTGATGGATTAGTTTCGTTTGCGTTGGTTTTGTCCTGCGCACCACAGTCACTCGGGTCAACATGTGTAAACCTCGAAAATCCGTGTTTGCCCAATTAAAGCATCATTTTAAGCATATTAATCGTCACAGGTTTGTTTTCGTTCCCAGACGCACCGAGTAACGTGTTTGTGCTTCATTTTATTCACGTTTTCTATCAAAATTTGAGGATTGAAATAAAAGAGTTCATTTTGAAAATTAACTTCGCACTACGTTCGGAGATACCAACCCATTCATTTCCATCCATCCCCTCATCTGTCCGTTCACCTACTCATTTATCCGTCTATATGTCAGCTCGCCTATCCATCAGTCCACTCATCCATTCGTCTGTCCGTCTTAGCAGCCAATCACCAGTTGCTTCGTCCTTGTCTAAAATATTAATATCTTGACTCCTTGGAGACAAAAGATTTTCTCTATTTTGCTAGCCAGGAACTGCTATATCAAGTGACCCCAAACCAAATTTTCCAAACGTGTATCTCACTGAACATTTACTTAGATTAATTATTCTGTACAAATCTTGTTGGAAAAAATCTGTTTTGGGTTTTCATGACATAGCTGGCAAACTTTAGAGCAGCTTCTAGTTATAAGGAGTCAATCTGAGTCTTCACAATACATTGGAATACTTTTGCGAATATAAAGGAATTAAGGACGGAAGAAATAGTGATAAAAAAATAGAAATTGGGTGAGCACAGAACTCTACTGACCACAAAGAAGACATTTCCACTCTAGACCGTGATAGATTACAATTGTGCATAACACAACATTCAGTTCAGAAAGGGTGGAGTTTGTAAGGAGTGAAACCTTCACCTTCCTTTTCCATACCACACTTAAGGAACTAGAGATTGATTCAGATGATCCATAGCCCGGATCTGTCCTGCAACATATGTAAACCTCGAAAATCCGTGTTTGCCCAAATAAAGCATCATTTTAAACATATTAATCGTCACAGGTTTGTTTTCGTTCCCAGACGCACCGAGTAACGTGTTTGCGCTTCATTTTATTCTAGTTTTCTATCACAATTTGACGATTCAAAGATGGAAGTTCATTTTGAAAACTGACTTCACACTGGATTCGAAGATATCAATCCGTTCATTCCATTTCTGAATAGTAGCAAGACATGTTATATATATTCTTTCACGTGTAATACAGGACTCGAATTATAAAAGTATAATACTGCATTCAAAGTATAAGTGTAATACTGCATTCAAAGTATAAGTGTAATACTGCACTCAAATTATAAGTGTAATACTGCACTCAAATTATAAGTGTAATAATGTACTCAAATTATAAGTGTAATACAGTACTCAAAATATAAGTGTAATACTGCACTCAAATTATAAGTGTAATATTGCACTGAAATTATAAAAGTGTAATACAGTACTCAAATTATAAGTGTAATACGGCACGCAAATTATAAGTGTAATACTGCATTCAAATTATAAGTGTAATACAGTACTCAAATTATAAGTGTAATACTGCACGCAAATTATAAGTGTAATACTGCATTCAAATTATAAGTGTAATACTGCACACGAATTATAAGTGTAATACAGCACTCAAATTATAAAAGTGTAATACTGCACTCAAATTATAAAGTGTAATACTGCACACGAATTATAAGTGTAATACAGCACTCAAATTATAAAAGTATAATACTGCATTCAAAGTATAAGTGTAATACTGCATTCAAAGTATAAGTGTAATACCGCACTCAAATTATAAGTGTAATACTGCACTCAAATTATAAGTGTAATACTGCACTCAAAGTATGTGTAATGCTCCACTCAACTTATAAGTGTAATACTGCACGCAAATTATAGAAGTGTAATACTGCACTCAAATTATAAGTGTAATACTGCATTCAAATTATAAGTGTAATAATGCACTCAAATTATAAAAGTGTAATACTGCACTCAAGTTATAAAAGTGTAATACTGCACTCAAATTATAAAAGTGTGAAACCATATTAAAGCTTTTCACCAGGATGGTTACGGTCCCGTTGTTTATATATATATTTTTTTTTGTTGTTATTTTAATTGTATTAGTAAATTACTTTAACTGACTGTAATTTATTGTTTGAATTTAAGAGGTTGTATACTCTTATATTTCAACATAGATATTATGGAAGGCTATTTCCCTATGGAATTGTCATTTACCTGGTAATACGTTTTAAACTGTTTTAATGACTACTAATTTGTTTGAGCATGCAATTGGTGGTATGTTTTTTTAAATGCAATACATTTCACACAACATCAACACAAATATTTCTGGAGGACTGCCAGCTTGTAGAACTTTAAGATTAACACTTTAATATATATTATTTAGCAATAGCAACGGAAATAATAAAAATTAAAATCAGTTTGTTTACGAAAGTGTTAACTTCGTTCCAAGGGACATAATCCATATACTATTAATGTTAGAACAACTAAATTGTCTCCCGCTGGTAGCTAAACTTGAAATCTTTCGGACGATCTCACTTTTCTTCTTCTTTTTTAATTATACATTTTGGTTGACTATTCATCTGTCTCTACATTAATTATGATCTCTATATAATACCTAAGTTGATGTATGGTTTCTAAAGGGCTTTAAAATACAAACACATGCACTGGTAAAATCTTTTTTATTAAAAAACCCACACAATTTTTTTGAGATATGGGTTTCATGGGTAAAAACAAAGACAAATGGATTAATATCTGATGAATATGTTTGTCACTGTTGTGGTGAGTGAGACACTCCATACAAATGTAAACAACTGAGATTGCAGTGGTATTTAATTAGCTTGTGAATCTTTTCACTGGGAATACCAAACTCTATTTGCTTCCTGAAAGTCCTATTTCTATCATGCTCTATTTGTAATGAGCACAGAATATTATTTCTATTTTTTTTTTTTTTAAATTGTTCCAGACCAAATATCAATGTCAATTTAATTAATTAAAAATGTATACACGTATATACATGTCACATTAAAAAGATTTAACATAACAAATAATGTAGTAATATTTTATTACCAATATAAAGATATATAAGAGTTGCTTGCAACTCTACCAAGAATATAAAACAAAGTTATAAGCACACATGATATTTTACTGATGGTATACACTATATTTAATTCATCGGATATAGCTTGTTACTATTTAATATATAATCAGTCTTCAGCTTCAGTAACCGGCCACGGTGTCCCCGGTGGTGCAGTGCTTAAGCTATTGGACGCACAGCTGGTAGGTATTGGGATCAAATCTGTCAAGGCATGGGATTTTTAATCTCAGTATTGGCTCCAAACCAGAGAGAGTGCTCCGCAAGGCTCATTGGATAGGTGTATAACACTTACAATGACCAGTGGTCCACAACTGGTTTATCAAAGGCCAAGTTGTACTATATAAAAGATCATTTGCTCAATAAGAGTAGACGCATTAGTGTTTCATCTCTCCTACTAACATCTGTCCTAGACACATCACAGGAAGCTGAGATATGTGCCCAGGATAGCATGCTTAAACCTTAATTGGATACATGAAAATAAATACAACCAACCGACCATCAGCTTCTGCTCTCGGAGCACATCACTTCTGACACTGGTTCTTATTCTTTTATGCCACTAATTTGACATTATGGTACATGACGGTACATGTGTAGTACAGTTTGACGGTACATGTGTAGCACCGTTTGATGGTACATGTGTAGCACCGTTTGATGGTACATGTGTAGTGGTACATGTGTAATACCATTTGACGGTACATGTGTAGTACAGTTTGACGGTACATGTGTAGTACAGTTTGACGGTACATGTGTAGTACAGTTTGATGGTACATGTGTAGTACAGTTTGATGGTACATGTGTAGTGGTACAGTTTGACAGTACGTGTAGTACAGTTTGACAGTACATGTGTAGTTCAGTTTGACGGTACATGTGTAGTACAGTTTGATGGTACATGTGTAGTGGTACATGTGTAGTACAGTTTGATGGTACGTGTAGTACAGTTTGACGGTACACGTGTAGTACAGTTTGACCGTACACGTGTAGTACAGTTTGACGGTACATGTGTAGTACCGTTTGACGGTACACGTGTAGTACAGTCTCCTCAAAGCGTATATATAGGTAACATTAATTATAATGGTGCCATCAGATCAAAACTTAGAAAATAGAAAAACAATAAATATGAGAGACTGCAATACAAATGTTTATAAGCAATATATAAATTAAGACCAGAATTTGTTTTATTTTTAGTTTCTCAAACATAGGGTCTCCAAAAATAGGTAGGAGGGAGAGAGAAAAAAAAGTTACAAAATGTTCTGGGATGGTAAAATAAAATTTGGTATAAAATTAATTTTACCAGTTTTACTTATTTTTTCTTTTCTAGCCTTCAGGACAGTTGGCGGAAATAAAACTAGTGTGAATTTTCACTTTTAATTTTATTTTAGCAAAATGTAGGGTTGGTGGGTTTGTGAAATGAATAATAAAAAAACTCTGGTCTAAGCACAATGGCCTGAAATTACAAAGCCTATATTTTTTCAAATGCAGATGTTTAACCATTATAAATGTATGTACATGAAGTTATACAAGTGAAACACAAAAACAGGCTTTATAACTTTCCAACATTACTACACATAAAAGCAAATATAAAAATATTCCAAAGTCATTTAAAAAAATAATTATATATCTGGGAACATACTTAAAAAAACATAAGGCTCTGTACAACTTTATTTTATGTATTTAAAAAAAAAATGCTTACTGTCTATAAGAATTTCACACTTAAAACAAATATATTAAATTATTGAAATAAAAAGGAGAAAACATATGTTGGCATCTTTTACTAGAGAAATTTGAGTACCCTGAAACAAACAATTATTTTTTTAGTTTCGATCCAGAAGCACGTGAAAACAGGATATAACATTATAATTTTTTTAATTCTGAAAAACAGTTCATTAATAGGAAAATATAGATATTTTAATCAATCACGTAGTTTACACAAAAACAAATTATCTTGTATATATAAAAAACATAAAGAAGCATTATCACAGATGTGTAAACATGGGTGTACATTAACCTTTTTCAGATACCTCCCAGCCGGGCCAGTAACCTGGCAAAATGAACCTACCCCCCAAATATCCAACTGCCCCCACCCCCTAATCCCCAAAAATGTAGGCTAAGAATGAGTGAGCCAGAACATTAGGCCTATCTCGTCCAACTCAATTTGAACCAGAGATGGGTGGGCGGGCGACCGCTAATCTACACCCCTGTTTAGAGATAACCAACAGTTCCTATAACACACTAACGTAATGAACAGCACAATATCATAAGTATAAAACTCCGCACTCTAATTATAAACATGTGCAACATAACAAGGTTCTTGTCAGCCTCAGTAGTTCAACGGTAGAACATCGGGTTCTCAAACTGAAGACCATGGTTCAAAACCTGTTGGAGGCTGTCTCACACTTGAGTAAGTGTCATAATTTCCAAATGTTTGACATCCAATATCCGATGATTAATATATCAATATGCTTTAGTGGTGTCGTTTAAACAAAACAACAAAAATGAAGGTTATTCACCAGTGAGAAGACTAATCCTAGGTCACAATTCATGTTGTCATTTGAGGTATATTACTAGATTACTTTAATTGCCATCAGTTCCTTTCAGACGCACTTTTAAATATTTCCTAAAGGAATTATCATTTTTCATTGGGTATGTCTACATCAGTTACAGCGACCATTCGTCCACAACTGGTTTATCAAAGACTATGATTCATGCTATGAACAGTACAGTACATACAAAAGATCCCTTGCTGCTTATTGGTTGTAACCACACTACTAAGACTCTGTCCTGATCATGAAGCACAGAAAGCTGAGTTGTGCCTAAGACAGCATGCTTGAATCCTTAATTAGATATGTGCACCAAAATAAATTTAACCAACCTAGGTTAGAAGTAGAGCATCCACCTTTGAGGTTCTGGATCTTTGAATCAATCCCCTTCATTGGACTAACTCGATTATTTCTCATTCCAGCTAGTTATCCATAACTGGTACCGTAAAGGTCGTGGTATGTGACATCTTGTCTGTGAGAAGGTGCATGTAAAATACATCTTGCTACAAACTGGAAAGACTACCTTAAAGTAAAATTTGTTTTATTTAATGACTCCTCTAGAGTACATTGATTTTTATCTAATTTAATCCTATTATAAAAGAAATCCCAAATTGTAGAAACTGCAAAAATATTTTCTGACAGTTAATGGGATACCAAGGATATTTACCAACAGGTAATGAGATACCAAGGATATTTACCAACAGGTAATGAGATACCAAGGATATTTACCAACATGTAATGGCATACAAAGGATATTTACCAACAGGTAACACGATACCAAGGATATTTACCAACATGTAATGGCATACAAAGGATATTTACCAACAGGTAACAAGATACCAAGGATATTTACCAACAGGTAATGGGATACCAAGGATATTTACCAGCAGGTAATGGGATACCAATAATATTTATCTACAGGTAATGAGATACCAATGATATTTACCAATAGGTAATGAGATACCAAGGATATTTACCAACAGGTAATGATACCAAGGATATTTACCAGCAGTTAATGGGATACTAAGGATATTTACCAACAGGTAATGAGATACCAAGGATGTTTACCAACAGGTAATGGCATACCAAGGATATTTACCAGCAGGTAATGGGATACCAAGGATATTTACCAAAGGTAATGAGATAGAAAGGACATTTACCAACAGGTAATGATACCAAGGATATTTACCAGCAGTTAATGGGATACCAAGGATATTTACCAAACAGGTAATAGGATACCAAAGATATTTAAAAGCAAGAAATGAGATACCAAGGATATTCCCCAACAGGTAATGAGATACCAAGGATATTTACTAAACAGGTAATGATATACCAAGGATATTTACCAAACAGGTATGAGTTACAAAGGATACTTTACTGATAGGTAATAAGACATCAAGGATACCTTACTGATGGGCAATAGGACAGCAAGGATACCTTACTGATGGGTAATAAGACATCAAGGATACCTTACTGATGGGCAATAGGACAGCAAGGATACCTTACTGATGGGCAATAGGACAGCAAGGATACCTTACTGATGGGTAATAAGACAGCAAAGATACCTTACTGATGGGTAATAAGACATCAAGGATACCTTACTGACGGGCAATAGGACAGCAAGGATACCTTACTGATAGGTAATAAGACAGCAAGGATACCTTACTGATGGGCAATAGGACAGCAAGGATACCTTACTGATGGGTAATAAGACAGCAAGGATACCTTACTGATGGGTAATAAGACAGCAAGGATACCTTACTGATGGGCAATAGGACAGCAAGGATACCTTACTGATGGGTAATAAGACAG
>JAULBS010079616.1:0-34986 GCA_032355785.1 Symmetromphalus regularis | reverse complement strand
CTAGTAGACTCAAATATCTGCCTGCTGAAACACTCATTACAGCAGTATTTCAAACCACTTTCATATACTGTACTTAGCATAAATTTATCAAATTCGAGAAGAGGTATGGGGGGGAGGGGGGGTCAGGTAACAGCAAATTCTCTGATGCTGTCATACAATTTTAACCCTGAAACTGTTTTTTTTTTTAAAGTACGGGTTCATTTTTTTTGGCAACAGTCAAGTTTTTTTTCGTAATGCTTCATTTGAAAAACTTCTTTTTTAAAAAGAATTAATATAACTGTTTTACAGCTGGAATCTGATCGCAATGACAGAAGATTAAACTTTCATAGAAGAGGAACGCCCATTACTGCATACATGGATGCTGCCTGGAGAGATAAAGAACAAAGAGAAAACCTTAATTAGACCACAGTCATTCCATTATTATATTTTACTTTAACTTCCATTTTAATGTACATTTTGTAAATATACTGTACAAAAATATTTCCTCATAAAGAAGTCATTTGGTGTTTGTGTGAATTGCATTCGAAACAACAGAAAAAAATCTAAAAAAATAAACGGGAGCTGTTGTGCTGAACTAAATTCCATTCAAGAAAGAAACATTTGGAATGGAATATTTTCGATGTTTAGTTGTGTACTCTGGCACTTGGTTTATTTGTTTATTTTTAATAGATATGTTTGTTGTTAAATTGAGATGTTGTTTAGAGCAAAGATGCAAAATACTGTCATATTGACATTGTGGAATTACAAGTTCAATGAAATGTCAAAGGCAATATCCATAAAGTACATATGCCAAAAATGTTGGATTTTGTTTACTTTCCCCATATATGCCTTTTGTATCAATTCCCCGCTCCCCCATTTACAATCTTACATTAATTTTCCACATTATAAAGTACACTGAATACATTTTGGACCTGTGATTGGGTACATGATACATCATGAAATTTAAGACATGCAAAAATTAACAACATTAAATTTAATGAATTGTTTTTGTTTTAAAATCGTTGTATATTTTGTGGAGTGTACATACTTTGTTAGCAACCCCCTTTCCTCCACCGCTCTAGGCTTATGTAATTTATGGAAGCCCCTAAATACCAACATGCTTTTGTTGTTTTGTGAAGAACTAATGTGGGTTGTTTGAAGTGATTTCTAATGTGCAATAAACTTTCCATCAATGTATCATCTTAGAAAACTACAGAGCTTCAGAATAGTTTTCTTTAAGAATCGAGAAGTTCTGAGATATCATTTTCAATACACTTTGGCCTCTACTAAAACTGTTTAAAAGTATATAAGATTAACATCTTTTTCTTTAGACCATTTGGAGGTCATCATTTTTAAAAATATGATGGTTGTTTACATTCTCCATGTCATTTCTTCCAAATATGGATTTTAATATATACTTAAAAAATAAATGTCATTACAAACTCAGCTAAATATATATTCTATTTATCTGTTCAGTAGAATTGTATAGAGTCTGAAAATGACTCATTGAAATTTAACATTTGTATGTTTGTCGGTGGTCTACAATTACAATTAAATGTTAAAAAAAGAATAAAATAGTATCAAAGAATTTGGTCTAAAAACATCAAGTTACATATTTGAAGTTTTAATAAATGTTATTAATTAACAGGGTATTTTAATTAACTTTTGGTTTAGTCATCTCCAGTGGAGTTAAATTTCTTTGATTAAATGACTTTTCTCTGTATTTATAAAACGTTTGGAGATGAAAACACACCTAAGGTGTGCTATGCTGCCTGGAGAGATAAAGAACAAAGAGAGAATCTTAATTAAAATAACAAGAGACGTCTTGTTGCAGTTTATAGTTTGATCATTAATACTGTGTGTGGGAAAGTATGTGCATGCATTTTAGATAACTCAAGTGATTTACTATATCTAAATATGTATTTGTCTCATATCTCCTATTAACAATTATATACCAGATGGTATATCAGATTGTTAAGGAATTGATAACTTTATGTTTCTGAAACTAATATTTAGTGAGATTTTATTGTGATTTTTTTTTTCAATTTGTTAAAAACAAAGTTCAACTCACTAATAAAACTGCATATTGCCAAAAATGTTGCAATACGTCTGTTATGCCTTCATGAAATAAAAATTACTTAAAAATGTACAATTATTTATTTGTTATTAATAAAACAAAATGCGTCTTTGTTTTGGAAATATTTTTCTTTACCATTCTTTTTGTACCCTTACATATGAATAGTTAATCATTATTAGTGTGCCACATTTTAAAAAGTCATTAACAATTGTTTAAAGATACCCCAGCACATTGGTTAATTAGTGTCTATTACTATTAGATGTCAAACCCGCAGTATTTGTGAGTTATGGGGAGGGGGATCTGGCTCAAACGTGTCTACCTGTGAACAGGTCGGTCATTGGATCGATCCTCCTAAGTGGACCCATATGCAGTTTGGGCTATTTTCCGTTCCAACCAGTAGCCCACAACTGGTTTATCAAATGCCGTGATATGTGCTGTCCTGTCTGTGGGACGGTGCATATAAAAGATCCCTTGCTGCTTATTGGAAGGAGTAGCCTATGTGGCAGCAGCAGGTTTCCTCTAGACATGTCAGAATGACCATATGATTGACGTCCAATAGCCAATGATCAGATAAAAATCAATGTGCTCTAGAGGCGTTGTTAAATAAAACAAACTTGACAGGATTTCAAATTTCATAGGAAAATCTTTTATCGGTTCAGTGCTTTTGGATCATGGGAACCCATTGAGAACCTTTTTTTTGTTCCATAAAAATAAGTCATGTGAAAATGAAATTCATGGGAAATGAAGTTTTGGTTCCATGATTTTTTTGACGAGATGGTACAGACACGCTACCAGTAATAATTGTTATGATGAAATCATACTGCCTACTCTACTCAGATCTAGAAATAAGTTGCCAGTCATGGACACTCTCCTTTACAAATCTATTATTTTGTGAGATTTGACAGTGACCCAGTTAATTTTGTCATTTTGTCCAACACTCGTGTTTTACCTGTTATTGAAAATCAAGTTCTGTGTAAAACTAACTAGATGTAGCTTTTACATGCTGTCATAAATTTGTCTAAATTTCAACGGTTGCTGATGTAAATGCTGTCTAATTGTTTATCTAAACATTTCACTGAATTAAAATTATATTAAACATTTATCTAATTGTAGTTTCTTAACAGTTTTGTATTATATATATATATATACAGGCTTTTCATTTTATTTGAGAGTAGGAGTTGGAAGGAAGATAGCAGGAGGAACACTATAATTTTAACTTTAAAGGAACTCGTTTTTTTTTTTAAGGGGAAAGTAGACGGCGCATGTTTGCAAATAGACCTGTTAAGGCACAAACCCGCCCCCTTGTTTTGAAAACACTGTGTATACATACATATATATATATATATATTTTTTTTTTAAAGACATCATTAAAGGAGATAGAGTTATTAATCATCGGCTATCATTTCAGAACATAAACTTTCACCAGTTTTCAGGAATTGAAAGTTCCATAACCAACACGTAAAAAGAATGACAGTTTGTGTGTTATATTGTGCCCTGCTTATTCGACCAAAAATGGATGTGAAAACAACTGGGCAATTCCACTGTCACGGGTGTGACCATCAGAGAGGTTTTATAGAATATACCATGAAAACCTCACATGGCAGCTTTAGTTTTATGATGTGATTACAAACACTGACACTCAAATTATGAAGTACAGTCATTATTATATTTATCTGAAGCCTCTTATAATCATCAGCCAATGTTTTACTCTTGTAACGGATGTGACAGTTAAGGTCACACCCATTACAGGGGTAAAACTTAGGCTAGTCACTATACTAGTTCTCTTTCATATATAAAGGTGACTGTACTTCATAATTAGTGTGTCAGTGTTTCTAACCACACCTTGAAACCAAAGCCACTTTGTCAGGTTTTCAATGTATATTCAATAAAACCTCTCTGATGGAATTGCCCAAATAGTTTTAGAAGGATATCAGTCGTATTCTATATACTACAGGCCTGTACAAATTGCACAAACGATCGTTCGTGCGTCGGTTATGCAAATTTATTTAGCATAACCAATTTACCATTTGTGTAAAATTTGCTAAATAAATTTCTATATCATCTTTTCTCGAACAAAAAACAGACTAAATTGCGATAACAGTCGTTTCGTTCGCGTGGGGGTCTCGCAGATCCGTCCTTGCGTAACCCATTTTTGGTTGACACAACTTTGTTACAGTTGTCGCTATTTGCACTGTAGATTTCCGCATTCAGTACGCCTCGATCGTTTCCGTATACACATGAAAAATCATTTTGTCGGAGCCTCAGTGTTTTTTTTGGAATACAAACTACTTATGTTGGGAAGTGTAATGTATTCTCATTGTTAGATGTCGACCATGGGAAATCCTAAAAATGCGGCCAATCAGAAATTGCGATGCTTCCATTAATAAAATGTTATTCGGAAATCTTTGGCTGATTACGAAACGATTTATTATATGTACGAGGTTTGATTTTTTTTTAAAGAAAAAATTACAATGGCGGCAAGGGAAACTGTTTCTGCCAAAACCTTTAAAAGATGGCCTTTTTCTCATCACTTCGATTACATTTTAAATAACGACAATTATGTTGAGGAGATTGACGATGACATGGCTACTCAGTAGACTGGTACATCAAAGGCCGTGGTATGTGCTCTTCTGTTTATGGGAGAGTGTATATAAAAGATCCCTTGTTGCTAATCGAAAAGAGTGACCATAGGTCATCATTATACTAATTCAGTTCTCAGGATTTCATATAAAAAATTGAAATTTTGAATCACATGTAAAATGACTGGGCATACTGAAAATGTATATTTATTACAGTTCCATTTACTTCAAAGTGACAATGGTTTTATTTATTAAAAAAAACAATTTTGAAGTTGTTTTATCACTTTTTTATAAAACTGTTTATGCAAATCAAAATGGGTTATGCAAATATTTTTTGGCACAACCGGTTTTCCAGTTATGCAGATTTTAAATTTGTACAGGTCTGTACTAATACTAAGAATGGTGAAAACCAAATAAACAGACATTAAAAAAGAGAAGAAATGAATATTACCAATACTGTAAAGATTTGTTTTAAATACCTCCTGTGACTTTGCCTTTGCTTTGTGTGGCTTGATGGGTTTTGCCGACAAGCATCTGTAGTGACACCAGCACGTGCATGACTTGCTCACTTGCTGCAGCAGTTGAATGATGCGGTGCTGTGGTGCTACCATTGTTATCTATAATATATACAGTTTGTGCGTTCAATGTGCATGTATTGAATCTGCCAATGTTTGCATTCAGGCTGTAGTGAAAAAAATACAAGAATAAGGCTATCCTTAAAAATATATTGGTTTGCTGTAACATCTAAATCTAATTTTTGGAGGGTAGGTAGGTAAATATTTTTTTTAAATTCCCAATCACCAATAAAAAAGTTTCTGGTATTAACCCTTACAACTTTGATTTGAGGGTCGAACTCCAGGGTGTCATCAATCCTTTGAGATGTATCTACAGAATGTTTTGACGCTGTGGGGTCATTTATTTTTGTGGCGACTGTGACAATCATATTCATATTGTCTTCTGTCAATGCGTTCGGGCAAATATCAGCAAAGACATACGACCAGGTCTTCTGTATGTCCATGATTTTCAGGATGTAGGAAGGTGGAAAAAAACACTTTGTCACAACAGAAAGTTGTAGTCGGCAATTCAAGCCAGGTGTTAAAAATAAATGAGTCGGGGCCCAATTTCATTGAATCGGTCGGGTTACGGCAAACAAATATATTTTTAAGGATGGTCTAACCATAGTCATTTTGAACAAATTGTATCATGATTACAGACCAATCAAACACAAGACAATTCCAATCCCTGTTATGTAGCATAATGAGATTTTTTTTAAACTGCGATATTATATTTAATCTCAGAGTTCCAAAAATATTCTTGACTTTTATGCATTGATTTTAAAACTATTTGATTGCTACTTGTACTGCCAACATCTATATCATAGGTGCCACAACCATTGTCTATTTACCCAAAAGAAAAATATTAGGCATTTCAGTAGTTGTAATTTGATACTTTAGAATATATCTAATGCATTAATGGTAGATCAAAAAATTATTTTCAAAATTACTTTTTGAGCATATGTTGATCCATTCTAAGGAAAGACTTCTGAACACTTCCCACTTATAATAAATCATAAAGTAATCCCGACTCTCTTAACTCTACCTTTATTTTAACTGTATATTAAATGATGAATTCTATTTTATAAGAGGGTTTTCATAAAAGTATAAAATATATAAGTTTCTTCTTTTTTTTTCTTCTTTTTTTATGTTATTACTTTGGGCCAAATATAAACATAATTTGTCATTGGCTGGTAGACATGAAACATTTCGACCTCTGCATATTCATAATATTATCTCTCCAAATTTCTGATATGGTGAAAAGATATATTCTGATTAGTATAATAGTAAAGTATTTTAAATACTATTTTCATTAATGTTTACTATATAGGCCTATTAGATAGAAATTATAATACATAAAACTACATGTCATTTTGCACGCACTTCTCATCTAGAAAACCCCCAAAAGGTCAAAGTTCAGAATAATTTTCTGGAAGAAATAAAATATCTTGGTTTTGATTGGTGAATTGTCGACAATTTAACAACACTATCATTATTATCCCTCGCTGTAAATACATTTTAAAAAATACTTTTAATTTATTACACAAAACTCGTTTTAAAATATTGTTTATAAAAGATATCTTTATTTGAACAAATCAATCCTCAGAAAGTGACGATGCTCCGAGGTGAATATCAGGCGATCGTTCACTTCCGGTTTTAATTTGTTGAGCTGGTTGAAAATGAGCTCCCTTACAGAAGACGAAATTGTACACAATTCTATGTCAGAAGATGACATTAACAGTAATATTCAATACATAGAAGGAGGCGATCAACCGGAGAAACCAAGATGGGGACCAGAGCACGCTGGGGCCAAAGAATTGGCCAGTCAATATACTGCAGGTGGGCGCAAACTTTGAACCCAACTCAGCTGTCAAAAGACTTTGTTGATGGGTGCATGGCAACAAAATAAACTGTTGCAACAAGTGTCTTGCAAGTTTGCATTAATTTAGCAATTAATTCAGTATGAATTGAATATTTATATTTCTCCAGAATGTCCACGATATTTTATAGACTATATTAATTTTGATGGTTTAACGTTATAAACGTGACTGTTCATCACATTTGTGTCACCTTGACATTGCATGCCAGTTGAAAAGTGACAGTTTATTAAAGCATTTCAAATTAGTTTTTTGTTTCATAAACCTATTTCATCATTATATTCCTATTGTTATAGGACACTGGAAAATTGACATTGTTCATGGACTGTCTGCTTGATCAGTAATGTAGTTCATCCATATATCATTATATGATATAAATTATGTGAACCAAATTATGCAACTGTTGATACATGTTATTTGAAAAGCGACAATGGCAATTTTATTTAAAATATAAGAATTTCTTTTTATAATTTATTAAAATCTCCAAACACTTTATGGTTTTGTTGTATTGCATTCATGGATTATTTGCATATAAACCTAGAAATGTATGGGTGATGGGTAGATATGTATTCTAAAGTATCAAAATGCATTCTGATTCTGTTTTGAAATTTTTCTTATTTTCTTTGGGTTACTCTGTAAATAAACAGTGGTTGTGAGAACAACAGTATCACTCAAAATATGTTGGCAGTACAAGTCTTGATTCAAATACTTCAGATATAAAATAAATACAGAAAAAACATAACATTTTTTTATAGGGGAAGGGTGACAAAAATATACACATAGATCACTGCACTTTTGCACTTTAAATTGGATATAAGTTGTTAGGCGTCAGTTAAATATGAATCTCTTAAGAAAATGTTTGACGGTTAGCCAGTGTTTTCTGAGAGTACAAAGATACACTTTTCGTACATTACATATACATGTATGTAAATTAACTATAGCATCAACTAAAAATTTATAAAAAGAACACTGATAAAAAATTTAAAATTGTGTTTCGAGTGGATTTAGTAAATGTAAGAGGTATTGTTGTGAAGCTGTTGCATTATATTCTCTAAGTAGGAATTTCTGAATACAAAATGTGTGTTAACTCTATAATAAACATTCATTTGATACATTTGTTTACATTGTATTTGTACATTGCAGGAAAGAGGCTACAGGAGTCCGTATGTGTTACCGTCACGCTGATGTTGTTTGCTTTCAATGCCTTACAACTGATCCGATACTTCACGTGGGCTAACTGTTATTTTATATTTGGAGCGGCATGTAAGTGTTTAAAAACATTTCACAGGCTACAAGGCTTTAGTATTTAGTGAAGATCAACATGTTTATGTGGACCTGACTCGATAGATTGTCTATATTACAGAAATTGCACTAAATTAAATCTTAATAAAACATAAGCTATAACATCTAAATTGTATTATTAAATTGTGTGACAGGAATATTTTGTTTGATGCACAGCACAAAATGATTGATGTGGAACATTTTGACAGGTACAGTGACCCTCGATTGTCCAGTGGTATAATGTCAGACTCAAGGTGATGACAGTGGTTCAAAACCAAAAGCTGGCTCACACTTGACTATGTCTCAAAATTACCAAACATTTGACATCCAATAGCCGATGATTAATAAATCAATGTGCTCCAGAGCTATCGTTAAAAAGGGGATATATGTTCATTTCTTGCCCACTGGACAGGGTTATTCAGCTTTTGCATGTGCTAGAGAAGTCTGTCTGATCCAAGGGCTAGATAAATCTGTCTGACCCGTGGGCTAGATGATTTCTATATACGCTTTTCCGGCAAACTAATAATGGAACTACTTATTAGGAGACATAGTTCTGGGTTTTTTTGGCTGTAAATTTATTCAAAGATTGAAATAATAACATGTATTTATTTTAATTAATATTGAACAAATAAAAAAATTTATAAAAAGAAATGCCTATAATAAATATGACATTATAATTTGTTAAATTGCAAATGACGTCACTAAAACACGGGAAAGTTCAACGTAACGTTAAGTTGGGAGAAATACATTTTTTTTTAGTTTTAATAGTTTTGCTTTTACAATTAAGTGGACAAGAAAAAGAATCAGTCACCATTTGTGAGGTATTGACAAAGCAATACCAACCCAAATACGTCATTAAAGAGATGAGAGACACAGCTTTTGATTAGTATAAATTTCATTTCTTATTTCTTATATAGAGGATAAAATGTGATGTTGAAAAAATGACTGAAGTTTACTCTATTGCTACGCGCGAGTCTCAGGTCACAACACTTTCACAATTTAGGTTAAGAAAGACAAACATCTCCTCTTTTGAACCATATAATCATCATGTTTGTACGATTAAGCAATGCGACACGCTTTCACGCTAAAGAGGGGCACCCTTCTCAAAACCTTCGGGAGCATTGCACCTATTGAACTTTGGGCGGCTCGACTCGCATCGACGCAGAAGACATAAGTCAGTCACTTTTCGATAAATTGTTGTTTTTCTGCTTTGAATTTATTCTTTAGCGGTTTATAAAAAAGAATGTTGAGTATCTGTGATAAATTTTACTGTTTTCATTGACTATTTTGCAATATTTGCCGAAGCTCAATGAGAAAATTATTGCATAGTCACAGGCAGAAAATCAGACTTGCGATTGTCAGAGCACAATGTTTTTTGCTAGTATTATAAATTTTTCGTCATTTTGACTTATTTTTTAGCTTCTCATTGTGTTTCACCACATGTCTAGTTCAAAGCAAGGTGACAGTGTGCAACAGAGCAAGACGTACATTAATTTTTGTTAAACTTTGAAATGTTATCAAACTATAAGTTATTCACATATTCACGTGCAATTTAATATGTATGTAGACTTGTTTATGATTGACAAACTGATATAATTTCAAGGCTGTATGTTTGATAGTTCAGATTTTACAGAACTTTGAAGTTCGTACTTTTTTGACAAAAAATGACACTTCAGATTTGCCAATTTTGGCCCTACTTTAGGTGCCGATTATTACAAATTGGTAAATGATACAGCTCAAATCTTTCACTTGCTTCTTGAATTGTACCAGGACTGTTGTGTTTCTTAATTTCATCTTTTTCTCTTCTCTAGTTGTAGAGATACAAAAATTCCAAACATTGCAATTTATTCAAAATAGCCATTTTTAATGAAAAATACTCAGAAATTATCAACGTTTGAAGTAGTATATCTCAAAAAGTAAATAAGATAGAGCCTTGAGATTGTCCTTGGTTATTTGTGTGATCAGTGTCTATCAAATGACTGTGTATTTGTTCATTTGTTTTGATATATAAATTTTGCTTGGTTGTACCTACTTATAAAATGATTAATTTCAGTTCTCGGTATCATCACAGCAGACTTCATCAGTGGATTGATACACTGGGGTGCCGACTCCTGGGGCAGTGTTGACATGCCTTTTGTCGGCAAGGTTAGATATTAACTAATTTCTTTGTTGATAGTTTGTTTGAAAAAGAAATTCAGATGAAAATCTAATGTATTTACATGTAGGTTATCAGTTTCAATTTCTGTTAAACCCCAGACTGTTGATTTTTGTGCAATTGTTGATAGTACCTGAGCAGCATTTATTGTAATATTTGTTAAATATGTTTACATATAAAAATATTAGCCATATTATGTTGTATTATCAGTGACCCCCACCCCTCCTAAAGTTTGCGATTTAGTAAAAAAAAAAAATATAATTATATTATTTTTTAATAATAAAGAATCAGAATCATATTGCATCCTCCAATAGATTTTCTGGATCTGCCACTGATTATAGTAAATGGATTATAGGGGAAACATCAGTGCTACTTAGTTTTAGAGAGTAGTTACATAATGATTGGGAGCAGGTGAGGGGTAAATATCATTTTGCATAATTGTGGAAATGTTCATACCAAATTTATTTTTAATATTTGCTAAACATTTTTATTTGTTGGAAGGTGAAATCTAGGCATTACTTAATTTTAATGAGTTTTGATTACAAAATTGTTGTTTTGGAAGTGATGTAAAAATTGCAGTGTTGAAAGATGTGCCAAATTTGTTTATAACATTGCTCAAAAAAACATTTGTGTTCATATTTTAATTTTATGTTTGAGGTTACAGTTTCATTTTGTTATTTTTTCAGTCTCTTATTCGATCATTCCGGGAGCACCACATTGATCCAACGTCCATTACTCGCCACGATTTCATCGAGACAAATGGCGACAACTTTGCTGTCACGATCCCTGCCTTAGCCAGCATGGCCTACAAATTTGCTACATACAGTCCAGCAGAAATAGCGGCCACGTACAACTGGGAATGTTTCGTCTTTCTTCTAGCTTTTTTTGTCAGCCTAACCAACCAGGTAGCTATTAGATGTAGGATAGACAACAACAAAAAATGTCTCCAGAGATGCCACCCATTCTGGATTTGATAGAATTATCTTAAATTTGTCAAATTACACATTATGAATCGAGACCAAAAAATTCAGGGATAAAAACACAAAATGGCTCTTTAAACTTTGAGAACATTTTATATGTACCCCAGTAGAAAAAGGATCTTTTCACAGTGGATTTAGTAAATAGTTACACCAAGGGAAAATGGTGTCTTGTTCAAAAAGACCACGTTTTATAGTACTACTTGTGACAAAGAATATTAAAGATTCCTGAAAATGCTATCATATTCCTGAAAATGGCTTTTAAGATTCCTGAAAACTGTTTCGAGATGGCATCTCTGGGACAAAAACATATTTTTTTTCGCATATTATAAAAAATAATTATTATATATATATTTTTTTTCTTTGTCAATTCCAGGTTTTACAAAAAAAATTGTAAAAATGTAATAAAAAATATTAAAAAACATTAAAATACAGATAGGAAATCAGAACTTATTTATAAAACCCAGCCACTTGAGTAGAATTTTAAAAACAAAATTTACAGTTATTACATTACAACCCTTGAAATTGCCTGTGGCAATTGGCAATGCCGTGGAGTTTGCCATTGAGATTTTCGTTCTCTATGGCACATTTTTTTGCTGTGAACTAACATTTTTTACCCAATGTGTATTTTTTAATTATTATTAAAAATAAAGTATACTTTATGCTAAAATTGCTGTGGAAAATGTCTTGGACACTATTTCGTCCACAGCATTTATTTTGCCGTAGACATATTCTTAACTGCAGGGGTTGACATTATGCATATTATAATTTCCGATTTGCCTTTATTAAGTGACATGTTTTTATTTCAGATGATATTGCACTGCTCATTGCTTTTCTGAAACTTAAATAATGACATAACACGCTTCCGGTCTAAAACAGGAAGTCCCCTTTACGAAGAAGGGCATTGACCAGTGAGCGCGTTCGGGTTCGGTTTGATTGACAGCGTTCGGTTTGATTGACAGCGTTCCGTTCGGTTTGATTGACAGCGTTCGGTTTGATTGACGGCATTTGTAAATGTATGCAAAAAGGGGTTCCAATACAGCATTAAGACATTCTTAGAGAATGTTTCTTAACATGTAATGTTCGGAATGGATGTTCTATATGGTTGAGATTTTCAAGTGTTTATTTAAAGAGAAATATTATTTATTGGTTGTGGGTGTTGGTTACATCTAAGGTCATTTTCATTGTTGAAAATTTAGTTACTAATTCCAATTTTCCGCTTTTTTTCTTTTTTTAATCAATGTCAAAACATGTCTTCTACCTCAATCCCCTCCCTCCACACACCACCCCCCAAAAAAAGATTTAAAAAATATATAATAAAAGCTCTATTTAACCAATGAAATTTCTATAAAATGTATAGACACAAAGAAAATTATAAAGTTGTAACCAACATAACAATTAACTGTATCTACATATATTTGCTTTGGAAATGTTTGTCTAATTTTGTATATTTTTCACACAGATCCACAAATGGTCGCACATATACTTCGGCCTTCCACTCTACATCACTCTTCTTCAAGACCTGCACATCATCCTTCCACGTAAGCATCATCGGATTCACCATGTTGCCCCCCACGAGTCCTACTTCTGTATTACGACAGGCTGGCTCAACTTCCCACTAGAAGTGACCAACTTCTGGCCGCATCTCGAGAAGCTCATTACGGCAGTCACCGGAATTAAACCACGAGACGACGATATGAAATGGGCCATGAAAACTGAATGAATACCTGAGGAGAGTAATTGCTTTTGCGAAAACATTTTGTACGCGTTTATATATAAATATATATATATAGTATTATATATGTTGTTTGCTATATGCAGTTGTTTGGGCTATTTTACTGAATTATGATCTCTAGAATATATTTTCAGAAATGTGAGTATAGTATTGTGGATACCGGGTAATAGAAATACATATTGATCAGGGTTCCCACACTTCCTGGAAACTCGGAAAAATGCTTTCTAATGCTGGAAAGCTCATGGAAATAAAGTAAACCTGAAAAAAAAAGAACTGTTGGAAAATAATTTCAAAATGTGAAAAAGATTTTTAACACTCAGCATTGTTTGAAATACAACATGCATTTCTGCAAAAATGCAGGAACTTTTTCCAAAACGTAGATAGTTATTTGAACAACATATAATCTTTACAGGGTGATTTTTGTGGCTTGATCTATATAAACATTCCCTCCCACTCAACTTATTTATGTTTTAGTGATATTAAGCCTATAAAGTGATAACTGTTTTTCATTATCATTGTTAACTTTTTTATTATTTTTCTACGAGTAAATTCTTCCATATCTTCTCAATATGTTACTGAATATTTTATCTCTGCAACACAAAGCTTTTACTGCATGCCACGTCAGTGCCACTAACAGACTAAATAACTACATTGTGAATCATATTTTTGCCTAATGGTATAAAATAATATTTCTGTATCTCCTCACAAGATTCTGTAAAGTGAAATAAAACTCGTAAATTGCACCTGGTTTTGGTGTTGCAGGTAAACAAGCTGTTTTATAGACAGTCAGATGATTTAGGACAAATTTGGTTGTTGGTCTAAAATAATTATTTTTAACATTAAGTCTGTCTTTCCTAGATATATTTCTCTAGATCGTTCGCAACTGTATTTTTTAAATAAAAAAAAAAATTGTAATTTTTAAATTTAGTTTTTTTATTTACATGAACCCAGTTACAAAGAATCCCCCACTGTATTTTGCTCTTGGTTTGAATTCTTGTTATAAAAAAAATCCATATCACATTCATAAAAAATCGCACGTTGGGAGAGGATACATAAAACATGGAAAGTGATTGTTTTGGTAGAGTGGGAATCCTAACAATATTGAATAAAATATTGAATTTTTTTTATTATTGCTGATCCTAAATTTTATCTAAATAAATTTAAAAGGTTGATGTTATCTGTTAGTTCCGTATATATATTTAAAAAGTAAAATGTTAAATTGTATATGTAGATAATGTCCAAATATTTCTGAACTTTGGTCGGTTAAATTTTTTTATTTAGTTACTATTTGTCAAACAAAACATTCACTTAATATTGACAAATTGAAAACAAAATTTGTATTTAAAACAAAAATTTAGGTTTTGAAATTTGTCACCTGGTTGCCATTGGCAACTGTCCAATATGTTATTGTTTATCCTGTAAATTTATTTATCATGGGGACAATTTAAATAATCTAGACCTAGATATTATTTGAAATGAAATATTGACATTTGTATTTAACTCGAAAGATTCAGCAAATATGGACAATGTAAAAAATATTTGTATTGTGCTCAATTTTAATGCCATGGTTTTGCTCCAGGTACCACCTTGACATTTTAAAAACTCAGGGGTGCCTTAAATTCTTTTATTTTTGCCAAAGCTAGTGTTTAGCTAATGGACCTAGTGGAATGAAAGTTGTAAAATGTTTGTTTTTATGATTTAGAGTAACTTTTATTCCCCGTCTTGTGTAAAATGTAACAACATGTGATCTTATATATGTTAGCAATGTTTGGAATATTAATTATTCAAAAGTTATTTTTATTCCCCGTGTTGTGTTAACTGCCTGTAATGTGTAATAATGGAAGTTAGAGGTGTTGAAAGTTATTTTTATTCCCTGTATTGTATAAAATATATGTAACATATTGATGTTAAGGCCAGAGTTTTTTTTAAATTTTTTGTTTCTCAAACATAGGCCCCCCCAAAATTAGGTAGGAAGGAGGAAAAAAATTACAAAATGTCTAGTGAGGGGAAAATAAAATTAATTTTACCAGTTTTACTCATTTAACTGGTCATAATGCCTGCATACTTCTATATTCACCCCCTTATGAAAAGAAGTTTTAGTTTAAACCGTGGGTAGTACACCCATTTTGTCTATGGTAGTTAAAATATAGTATGCTGGGTTTTTTTTCTAGCCTTCAGTACAGTTGGCGGAAATAAAATAAGTGTGAATTTTCACTTTTATTTTAATTCAGCAAAATTTATGTTCGGCGGGTTCGTGAAACAAATAATAATAAAAACTCTGGCCTAAGAGATGTTAATACTGAACAACCAATGGAACAAAAGAGATCACGCAAACTATGATATTACAAACTGACATATATCTACCATATAGCCTATATGTACTTACTTAATTTTCTAATACTGTTTTCTTATATATTTATAACAATTTTTTAATATTATATTTGATTATGTATACCTAGGTAAATTGGAACTAAATTTGTTTACCATTGAACATTTTTTACCCAGTGAATGCAACTTCAATCAAAGTAAACTGGCTGTCAGAATTAATGTCGGAATTATTAAGGAGTTCCGTAATAAAATATTGTGTTTTAATAAAATAAAGTTTTATTTAAGTTTATATATCCTTGTGTAATGGATGAAGAATTGGTTAAATTTACTTACGTTAATTTAGATTCAGGCATGGGAATTGTATGCCATTCAGCATATGTATGCGCCAATAACGTTCACAGTACGCCTCAAGGTATATCTTGTACATCCCAAGATATTGAGTTTTTAAAAAAAATTGTCATCTTAGGTCCAAATGGAAACAGTTTTTCTCAATTTCTATTCACTGAGACAACAAATCGGCTTCCAAAACACACAAATTAATTTTAGAGAGAGGGGATCTTTGCCCTGATGGGCATTGCCCCTGCGCCTTACCACAGCCTAGGTGTCCCTTGGATTTGGATTTTAGGCTGAATACACTCCAGCGACTTTTTCCACTTCCCATGCCTGACATTGGTTCGATTTAAATAGAAAACATGTGTTTGGGATTAGGTTTATTAGGCCAGTTAAAGAAACATTGTTCTTTTCTCATCAGTTTTTATTTTTAAAGTGCTAGGACTGGCAGATTAAAAAAAATTAAAATTATATATCAACAGATAGTTAATTTCAGGACATAAAATTAATTAATGGGTTTATTAAACAGATATAATTTAATTTGCATTGCAGTTAATTATGTGATGGTCATTAGAGATTTTAAAAAATAATATAAAAATCAGGATTTGGGCTGAAACTGTTGATAAAAAAAAACATTTTGGTTTGAAGCTTATTTTAGGGTTAAATTTCTTTAACTGGCCTTGAACTATTTTTTGTAGCACCTTTTTAACGCATCTGACTATTGAAACTGGTCCATTGCTTTTTATTAGCTTGATTTTAGATTACAATTTATTTTATAAAATACCTTTAATATTTAAGGTCTTGATTCTTTTGCTTCTGTCTCAAAAATATCAAAGGACACAATCTTTCTTTAAAAATAATTGTTTTGAAATTTTTCTTTCATTGTGTTTTATTTTGTATTGAAGTCTTTTTGTTCTTTTTCCTTTGCATTTGTAATTTTTTTTCAATTTTGATACAGAAATAATTTCTTACAATGTTTCTACGTGATTGGTTTTAAAGACTTGGTTTGAATTAAGTCTGAAAGACTAAAATTAAATATTTAGAAGATATTATAATTATGATTAGAAATTTTGTACAGTTACGCTTGTTTATCTGTGTAATATCGTATTTAATACTGAATCATTTTTTTTAATCCCAACTATTTATATTACTGACATGATTGTAAATTTTGTTTGTGTTAATGTAAAAATGTTTTGTGGATACCAATGTATTTGTAGTTGGTTTTATTGTTTTGTTTGTATGTTTTTTCTTTCATTATACTCTAAATTACTTAAGTGGATATGTGTATCTTTTGTAATTAGAATGGTTTATAAATTTATTTAAGGTTGGATCAAGAAGACTTGTTCTCACTCGAAGTAATTGTTTTAATTTAAAAAATGTAAAAGATTGTGCCATTTTAAGAAAAAAAAATGCATAACCTTTTTACAAGAAACTAAAACATGTGGCTTTTTTGTAAAAAGTATTTCTTTTACACATATGGTAACATGATTTATAATTTATCCTCCTCAAGTGTCCCAACCCCCCACATCAGCACAAAAGTTAACATCAGCTATTGGGGGTCATACACTATGATTACTTCACTTTATGTGTATACATGTATATACATACATACATACATGTATGTACACACATACACAAAAATCAATTATATTAAAATGTATATGCAGTATAATGACATCAAACAAATTAACAACTAAGATCATGGTAAACAAAAACGTTCAATATATCACTGAAGAAAAACAAATTTATTATAAAAACTTAATAATTAGTTTTGGGTGAAATGAAAATGATTTCAGCGCAACCTCATTAACAAATGCATTGTCTCTAACAAGCTGAAGGTGAGGACAATGCACCAAAATATGACGCACTGTCAATGAGGTGGATGGTCCTTTTCCAGAAGAAAAATATGTGTAACCAATTCGGAAACGAACAAGCATGTTACTTATAGCCTACGTGATGCCATCACCTCATTTCTCAGTGATTTCAGCAAAAACTGAATTTACTCTTCATTGAAAAAAAAATCCAGTCTGTGAAAAAAAAAGAGTAATAAATTGAACTCGTGTAAAAACTCGAGCAGACTACAGAAACAGATGAGAGTTGGTCAGTATCTTGTGATATCATTATTTGTTAATCTGGAAGTTGGTGTACAATGTGCAACTAAACACCAGTGTGAATTTAAAGACCAAGATGTGTCCAAGTATGTTAATTTTGTTTTTTTTACCCAAATATGAATAATTGGACCATTTTGATCATAGATTTTATAAAAAAAAAAAAATTATGGGTGGCATGCCTCCAGACCCACCTAGTTTTTCAGGGATTTTTCTCAGTGTGACTCCTGTTATTCATACGTTTAGATGACAAATAAAAAAATTCCTTGATGAGGTCAAGAATTGTTTGATCCACCTTAGTTCGATGTACATTTGATTAATTTCCAGCCATTTTTTCTATTTTATGATGATTTGTGCACTTTGGTTTAATAAATCACTTATCATTTTCTTCTTACAATAATTCAGGAATTTGTTTTTTGTTTTCTATTATTTGCATGTATATGTTTGTTTTTTATAATCAGTTTTAAATCTGTAATGTAAATACTTTGTAATGTTTTTTTAAGTAAAAAACAAAAACAAAAAATTGTGTTTCTGGGCACCTGAAGCTTCGTCTAAAATTGATAGATGATAATATAAATTATAACTAAAAAAAAAAAAAAATTGAAATTTTCCCAGAGATACAATGTTTTTGCCTAACTATTGATATTAAATTTTTGTTTGTATGTGTTAGTAATTGTATTAAAGTTACTGGATGTTGTAAAGTTAAGTCTCTTTTTTCATGTTTATTTTTCACTTGTTAAATCTGTTGACTGAAAATATTAACCAAAAGCTTTAGATTGCATTAATTTGGGCACAACGTGATTATCTGTGAACAATGGCTACTAACTTAAGTTAACTGGTTTCATGTTGAAGTACCGCAAAGTAATTTGTTTCTTAGTGATTGTTTGGAAGCAATACACGGGAACCAGTTAATTTTATATGCTGATTGGTAGCGTCTGTAATTGTTTGATGTTTCTGTTATAATTAAGAATAGTGCTTAACATATGTTCAGAGTCTGTTTTGTTCATTTATTATTATTTTTTAAAATAATAGTTTGGGCAACTATTTTTGGCTCAACGTATACCATCACAAAACTGGTGCGATCTAAAGCTGTTAACCGTACATATATTTTTCACTGTTAAAAAAAATACACTTATAATTAATTTATTTCTTTAGTGGTTAGAGCAATGCTTATTTCAGGGGTTGAAATTTGTTTTCATGCCAGACAATCAAAGGGTCAAGCTATAATTACCTGTAAAGTCTGCTGGCATGAACCAAAAGTTTTAACGTCTCCCAAAAACAACAAAAAATTTAATTCTGGTAATGTTTTTAATTGTGGAATAATTTTTTAGTTATTTCTGAAGATGATGTAGATATAATTTTCTTAAAATGAATTACAATTATAAAATAACTCATAGTCCATTTGGCAAGCAGACAAACATAATTACCAGCAAGAGATTATTTTTCACTGGTCAGTACTGGTTGGGAAAGCATTATTTCGACCCCTACTTGTATCATAGTTATGTGCACATCAAAATTTAATATACACGTACTCTCAAAACAATTTAAGGATCACATTTAACATTTTCAAAAAGTATATTATGCAATTTTGATTGGGATTTCGTGACTTATATTGAGTGGTTTCTGCTGAATACAGTTTTCAGAATCAAAAAATCAAAATAAAGCACCCATAAAAAATCTTATTTTGATTTTGTAGAAAGCAAACGGGTGTCTTTTCAAGCAAATTAAGCTGTCTACTTAATGCTGGTAATTTCGGGTTATAAATTATGCATGCAATATGCCTAATATATATTCTTTGTTCTGCATGCATAATGTGGCAATAATTTTACATTGATTGATTGAAAATTAGTTTAACGAATCTCCAGGACGAAAATAAATATTGTTTATTGTTAGGGGGGGGGGGGGAGAGGAAGGGGGCAGTCAAGCTATGATTAAATTACAAAGATAATTGAATATTTTCTTAACGAACCTCGAGGACAAAAATGAATATTAGTTATATCTTATTTTTTTTATTTTTTGGAGGAGGGGAGGCAGGGTGTCAAGCTCTTTTTAAATTAAAAATATTTTAAAACATAATTTCATAGAGCTTATTTACAGTTAAGATTTATTCACTGTATGCATTTCAATTTTGAAGATGATACTTTGGAA
The DNA here is from genome assembly GCA_032355785.1 of Symmetromphalus regularis. Lineage (NCBI taxonomy): Eukaryota > Metazoa > Mollusca > Gastropoda > Neomphalida > Neomphalidae > Symmetromphalus > Symmetromphalus regularis. The sequence goes on along the minus strand of JAULBS010079616.1, from coordinate 14,858 downwards.
ACTGAGAATTGAAAACACAGAAAAGGTGCATTGTGAGAAATGATGATTTAAAAGATAAATCTAACTAACATTTTTTAATTTTGGGTTTCAAATTATCTTTAAGATCCTTAAATTGTTTTGGGTAGTACATATCTGTATAATTGCATGAACATCAAGAATTAATGTATGTCTTTTGGAATGAACCTATTCCCATCTTTTTGTTTTGTCTAGTTGTATTCTTGTAGCTGCTTCTTGCCTCTTTAATTCTGTAATCTAGTGTTTGAGTCACATTCTTAAAAGTTCATTTATAGTGTTATAAAAACAAACGGTGAACTTATTTACATTTTTTAGCATTTGTACCAATCATTGAACTAGAATGTCATGGAATTTTGATTTTAAAGTTTAGATTTGCAAAATAAGAACTTTTATGAATGTCATGGGAAATGAGAATTCTAGTTTCAAAAATAAAATATATATTTATTTGTAGTTGTTGATATTTTTGTTTTGCTGGTGTTGGGTTATTTGCTGTGGCTGATGTTGCATCGGTGTTAGGCTTTGTTGAGAGGAAATGCTAATTTGCATCTCTCTTGTATAATGGTATAGATTGATGGATGTCTGTGTATTGTTCATTTGTGTACAAATGTAGTATTCTGTCATTGCTCTGTACACCATCAGTACCATTTTGTCGCTTTAATATATTATCAGTACTGTCTTGTCGCTTTAAGACATCATCGGTACCATCTTGTCTCTTTAAGACATCATCAGTACCGTCATGTCACTTTAAAACATCAGTACCGTCTTGTTGCTTTAAGACATCAGTTCCATCTTGTTGATTTAAGACATCGTCAGTACAGTCATGTTGCTTTAATCAGTACCGTCTTGTCACTTATACAGCAATAGTACCGTCTTGTCACTTTAATACATCATCAGTATCATCTTGTCATTTTAATACATTATCAGTATCATCTTGTCGCTTTAATACATCATGAGTAACATCTTATTGCTTTTATACATCGGTACTGTCTTGTCACTTTTATACATCATAAGTGCCGTCTTGTCACTTTAATTCATCAGTACCGTATTGTTGCTTATACATCATCAGTACCGTCTTGTTGCTTATACATCATCAGTACCGTCTTGTCACTTTAATACATCAGCTGTACCATCTTGTCATTTTAAGACATCATCAGTACCGTCTTGTTGCTTATACATCATCAGTACCGTCTTGTTGCTTATACATCATCAGTACCGTCTTGTCGCTTTAATACATCAGCTGTACCATCTTGTCATTTTAAGACATCATCAGTACCGTCTTGTTGCTTATACATCATTACCGTCTTGTCGCTTTAATACATCAGCAGTACCATTTTGTCACTTTTAAGACATCATCAGTACTGTCTTGTTGCATTAATTCATCATCAATACCGTCTTGTAGCTTATATATCATCAATACCGTCTTGTAGCTTATATATCATCAATACTGTCTTGTAGCTTATATATCATCAATACTGTCTTGTAGCTTATATATCATCAATACCATCTTGTAGCTTATATATCATCAATACCATCTTGTAGCTTATATATCATCAGTACCGTCTTGTAGCTTATATATCATCAGTACCGTCTTGTAGCTTATATATCATCAGTACCGTCTTGTCACTTTAATACATCAGCAGCACCATTTTGTCACTTTAAGACATCAGCAGTACCGTCTTGTCGCTTTTATACATCATAAATACTGTCTTGTTCCTTATACATGAGTACCGTCTTTTCGCTTTAATTCATCATAAGTACTGTCTTGTTGCTTATATATATCATCAGTACGGTATTGTTGCTTATATATATCATCAGTACGGTCTTGTTGCTTATACATCATCACTACTGTCTTGTAGTTTATATATCATCAATACCGTATTGTCACTTTAAGACATCAGTACCGTCTTGTCACTTTTATACATTATCAGTACCATCTTGTTGCTTTTATACATTATCATCTTGTTGCTTTAATACATCATCAGTATTATAGTCGCTTTTATACATCATCAACACCGTTTTCTCGCTTTTATACATTATCAGTACCATCTTGTCGCTTTAAGATGTGAGTACCATCGTGTCGCTTTAGCAGATAAGTATCATCTTGTAGTTTTAACACACCATCAGTACCGTCTTGTCGCTTTAATACATCAGTACCGTCTTGTCGCTTTAATGCATCAGTACCGTCTTATCGCTTTTATACATTGACAGTTTAATACATCATTCGTACCATCTTGTCGCTTAAAGACATCTTCAGTACCGTCTTGTTGCTTTAATACATCAGTACCGTCTTGTCGCTTTTATACATTGTCAGTTTAATACATCATCCATACCATCTTGTCGCTTTAAAACAGTATAATTACAGTTTTGTAGCTTTAATACAACATCAGTCGGTACTGGTTGGAAACGGAAGGTCTGGAAATAATAGTTTTTCCTCATCTGATTAAAATATCCTATAACAATAAATTTGTGCTGGATATTAAGAAAATGTTCCAGTCATATAGTTTAAAAATAAATGTACAGCTTATATTTTATATAGTATGTTTTTTTTATTGGTTTTAATGTATATGCAGTTCAATATCTGCAATATCTACCTGTTGAACACATTTATTTGGAACTTGATTGTCACTCTGATAATAAAATAGCATTGGCTATAATGACTGACTAAAATAAATTTGTGACATAAATCTTCCAAAATTTAAAAATATATGTTCAACAGTGTTCGTGATAGGCCACTTATTTCCATGTAGCACAAAGTGTGATTTTTGTGATGGTCCTTAAGGTTATGCAGGGCCAGATTTAGGCCTTGGAGGGCCCGGGACACTTCAGCTTTGGGGCCCCTCAACATAGAAATTAAATTACATGTCAAATAAAAAAATAAACTAAAATGAATGAATAGAAGTAATTTTATAATTATTATATTTGTATATATAAGGAAGTCCTTAGTCTGGGGGCCCCTTTTTCAGGGGGGCCAGGGGCTTTTGTGTCCTTTTAAATCTAACCCTGAGGTTATATGGTGTTATAATACGTAATATAATACAACATAATTAATGAGTATAATTCTACCATGTTATATTTTCTTTGACTTACTGGCCTCTGACAAATAGGCAGTGAAAGATTTGCTCTATAATTTAAAATAAGGTTCAGACATTTCTGTTTTATCCATTTTTGCAAATCATCAGTAAAGGTACTATCATATCAGTAAAGGTACTATCATATCAGTAAAGGTACTATCATATCAGTAAAGGTGGTGTCACGTTGAAATTATGCACAGCACGTATGGCTCATTTGAGTATGTTTGAAAAAAATCACGTTACACATGCGTTTTTGACCATTTTTGCCAAATGTCATTGAGTCTATGCATGCCTTGTGTTTATTTACATTCGGCTCACACAAAATTACGTTCATCACGTTATGGGTATGCACAGCTATTTTACTTTAACTACGTCTGTTTATGCATGGCCTATTTGATGTATGTTCCAACATTCTATTCACACAATTCACTTTCAACGTACGTTCTTTACCTTTTACTTACGTTAAAAAAAATTTCAAACGTTCCAAAAAAACAAGCCATCTTTTGAACATGCTCAAAAGATGCCTCGTTCGTGAAATTTTGCTTACGTTCCAGCTAAGGTCACCTCTTTCACTATGTTCACTTACGTTTGACCTACGTTTTCCCTTACGTTTGGGCAAATTTGTGCATAACGACGTGACACCAGGTTAATGTAGGGCCAACTGACAGGTAAGTTATTATAACATGCACACATCTTTATTGGGCACCTGACCTGGTTGGGGGGGGGGGGGGGTACTGCAGGCCAAAATATCTGCTATATATAGTTGTGTCCATCTGTCCGTCCATCCTTTGGATTTTGACCTTTTACGAGTTCTCTAGATTTTAAATGTTTTGTTTAATTTGTTTGCTTCAAACTCTTTAAAAACCATTTTTCAAACTTCACTCTTGCAATGACGAAACAAAAATGTCTTGGCATTGATTTGTTTATTAGTAATCTGAGTCATTTACAACACCAGTTACAATTTTGTTATGTACAGCATTATTATGCATATTTTCCAAATTATAACCTTTTAAATTACCGTGTATTCCCTAATGAGTTCACAATATTTTGAAATTATGTTTTTACTGTTAAATATTTTGTGCAATACTGATTACTAGTGTGTGCTTTCATTACATGGATTTATGCTGGGTTAAGTCATTTTTATTTAGCAAAATGGCCAGGTTGGGGTGGTGGTGGGGGCATTAAATGGGGAATATATGGTAGTAGGAAAGTTGTATGTGGCCAAGGTTCAAAGGATTGTAGTATCGATTTCCTTCAAAATCCTTTAAAATAAACAGCTTTTATCAAGTTTTCATATTAAAAAAATATTTGTTTTAAGGGATTGTATTGGTGATTTTTATTGTTAAAGATATTAAATTACAAGACATAATAACTTTAAGTCTGGCACATAAAAGAAAGAAAAAAAGAAAATGTTTATGCTATTTTAGTACATAGATTGCTGTCCTTTGAGAACCTCGTATCTTCTTACATGTATGCTTACATCATGAATGTGTGTTCAAGCACATCTGTAGTGAGGACTTCCTCTGACCTAGGCCAGAAGTTCTGTATGAGACCAGAGAAGAATGAAAAGTTAGGGGTGGGGAGGGCAGGGTTTGGTAGATTGAAACAATAGAGTAGGGCTAAAAGTGAGCCTTGACAGTAGGGCATTGGACTCTCAAGCTGAAGACTGTGGTTCAAAAAACCCATCAGAAGCTGGCTCACACTGACTAGTGTCACAATTACCAAATGTTTGACATTCAACAGTCAATGATTAACTCAATGTGCTCTAGTGATTTCGTAAAACAAAACAAAAAATCGGTAGTGCAGCAGGCAGGGGCGTAGCTATACCTAACTTGAAGTGGAAGCACAAAATTAGGGCGAGGGGTCTGGGGGCTCCGCGAATATAGCATATTTCAATGACACTCAGGATCATCTTTAATTAATAACACCCCCTCTCTGCCTGTCTCGTTTTTTTGGGGTTTTTTTTTGCGAAAAATGACGTGGATGCCGTACCTCCGGGTAGCTATGTGCCTGGCAGGTACAGCTAAAATTATCTTGTTAATGCCTTCATAATGGCATCATTGTATTGTTCTCCAAAGGTGATCCTTAGCATCAGTCTATGAAGCGTGTTGTCCATGGTCTTCCAGAGGAGGCACCAACGGTAGAGTTGCTAGATGCTAGAGGTGATTTGGAACCCACCAAGTCTTCCACCTTACTGTTCAAGTTATTACAGTTATTATCCCTTCAGTGCTTGCCACCACCCTCTAGACTCATAGTTTAGTTTAGACTGACTTAACTGGTTGATTCTGGTTGATGTTTTAACTAACATGATGGTTGCTGCTCATCATAATTGTTCTAACTGGTTTCATCTAGTTTTAACTGGTCTTTGCTAGCTCCTGTTTTTGTTTTAGTTGGTTTTATCTGGTTTCAAATGTTTTTGCTGGTGCCCAGTTCTAATGGTTCCAAAGTTACAAGTTGTAAGTTACACATTATAAATAAATATTTTAAAAAATATATGTATATATACATATTTTTATGTCATATATTTATTAAACAGTTGTATTAAAAATTGGGGGAGGGGGATATAAAAAAGATATTACTGTTCTCAAATGAACAATTTGTTCCTCGGTCCATTTTTATGTTGTATAGTCAGCCATGTTTGCTGTGTAAATTTGTATTTTCTTTTTGTTTTCATGAAAATTATATTAACATGCTTGTGATATTATTTTGTGAATAAACATCATCTTTTTATTGAATTTGTGGTTAGTATATACATACCATACTGTGATGTCAATCTAAATATACAACTTGGAGTGAGTGGGTAATGTTCTTCAATAACAAAAAGTTAATTTATAAAAGACTAATGTTTTGAAGTAGTAGCGTGATGAACAGTTTTGAGCACACAGTCATTGTTCAAGTTACTAACAAAAAGGATCGATTGTTTAACGACACCCCATTATTCATTGGCACACAGATCTGACAGGAGCGGGATGTAGCTCAAACCGTAGCGTGTCTGCCTGTGAAATGGTTGGTCGTCAGATCGATCCTTCTCAATGGACCCATTTGCAGTTTGGGCTATTTTCCATTCCAGCCAGTGGTCCGCAACTGGTTCATCAAAGGCCGTTATATGTGTTACCCTGTCTGTGAGATGGTGCATATAAAAGACCCCTTGCTGCTTATCATCACAAAGAGTAGCCTATGTGGCGGCAGTGGCTTTCCTCTAAATACATATGATTGACGTCCAATAGATATAAATCAATGTGTTCTAAAGGCATTGTTAAACAAACTTTACTTTACGGATGTGAGGTGTCCGGTCCCCCCAAAAATCAATCAGATGGTTATGACTGTTCATTATTGTCCGAATCTTATCCGGAAGCCCAGGTTGCACTGCAGTCCATTTTTTCAAATTGCTCCAGCTAGCGACTTGTCCACCGTTTATGTACACACATGGTATTCATTTTGCAGAAAATGCCTTCAATTTTTACCAGGTAAAGCCAAAAATTGATAAAGACCCACATGCTAGTGAATGCAGGATGTGAAAACTGTCCATGCACTTTTGTTTAGTCAGGAAATTTTTTTCCTATCGTAGTGGACATGTATCGCTAAAAATAAAATAGTTTGTTTTATTTAACGACGCCTCTAGAACACATTGATTTTTATCTTATCATCGGCTATTGGACATCAATCATATGATCATTCTGAAATACTTATTTAGAGAAAACTTGCTGCTGCCACATAGGCTACCCTTTCCGATAAGCACACGACAACACATAATATGGCCTTTGATGAATCAGTTGTGGACCACTGGTTGGAACAGATAATAGTCCAAACTGCAAATGGGTCCACTGGGAAGGATCGATCAGATGACCAACCGGTTCACAGGCAGACACACTACTGTTTGAGCTACACCTCGTTCCTGGACACTTATCGGATTCGTATGCCAATAAATCACGCTTTACACTGGTTAATCAGAAACAATAGGATATCAAATGCACAGTATTTTGTAGTACATAATTGGATGTACTTATTTTCATGCTTTTATCCAATTAAGGTTCCAGCATGCTGTTCTGGGCACACAACTCTTGCTTCCTGTGCTGTCTGTGTATGACAGAGGTTAGTATGGGAGATGAAACCTGCTGCTGCAACACTATTGTTGCTTACCAATCAGCAGCGAGGGATCTTTTATTTGTCCTATCCCAAAGACAGGAGCACAAATCATGGTCTTTGATAAACCAATTGTGGACCACTGGTTGGCGTTGGTGGTACACACCTACCTATTGAGCCTTGCAGAGCACTTGTTTTGAGTTGGAGCCAGTACAGAGATTAAAAATTACAATACCTATACCCTGCCCCCCTCCCAATAAAAAGTAAACAAAATAACATACTGGTAGGCTGCTCTCTTTAAATAAGAAAAAAAAAGGATTTTTACTTCTTGTTTTTAATACATTTTTAATGAATTACAAAAATATGTTAAACACAAAAACACAGTAGAATTTTTAAAGTTTATTGAAATATAAATTTATAACTCATTAAATATTTATGAATTTGCATATAATTATGATATTTGTTAAAAGCGAATCACACACTTGACAAAATAGCAAGTCCTTCAGTAAGACAAAATCAAAATATCATACACCACAAAATTATGTTACAACTAACCATTTCATCCCAGTACAGTTTAAGGAGCACACATCAAAATTCATTCATTTAAATTTTCTAAATCCATTCATCTACGACACACTTTCAATATTTCCCCAAAACAAACAGGAAAAAGATTACTGGTATATTTTTCGTTTCCTCACAAATCCAGTCTTCTCCATCTCACACTCTCCTCATACTCACGTCAGAATAAAAAGTAATAAGTTTTCTCTGCTCACCGTTTGTTATTTCATGTCATCTGTGAAATACGAAAATTGGAAAACTTTTTCTCCTCATTTAAAATTTTCTCATCTAAAAGTATTTATAGAAAAGCAATAGGCTATTTTTGTAATATTTCTGAATCTCTGCCTTCACTCATTACCGGATAATTGAATATTTGGTCTGATATAATGGAACATTTTTGTTATCTCTACACAAACTATAATTCCAAACTGTTTGGACAGACTTTCTGGGATATTTTAAAATATTTTCTTACACAAAGGACTACAGAAAAGAAGCCAACTGTAACATCTCTTCTTACACAAAAGAAAATTAGATGTTACTTTGCAATATGAACATCCTTATATTTACAAAATATTTACAGTATTTAGAAAGTTGAATATTATTTATAAATGTTAGTATAATCAAATAGAACATACTTGAGTAACTGATGTTTATACTTAACAAGTTTTTCACATGTTACACGTATGTAAATAGATGTTTAATATATTCAACAAAATTTAAGATGAATAGAGATTATTGGCATTTTAAAAATATATCCAAAAGCACATTTTCTTCAAGTTTTCACAAATGCCTGAACATCCACCACTTGCACAATTTTTGTGTATATCACTATACTTCGCATCACCGGAAGTGGAACAACAAAACACCAGCATTTTTCAGATGAAAAATAAGTGCCAAAAGGACAAACAACTGCCTTTCAAAAAAAAACCAGTTAAAAATAGTTTTTTAATTCATAAAAAAATTAATATTCAGTACATCTTTTTGACATTTTGTATAAAAATTATGTCTTTCGTTTAATTTCCAAAACTGTTTTCCATTTTGTTATACAATTACTAGAAGATAAGTTATTGTTAAAAACGATGGTGCCAATCTGATGTGACGCGAAGTATAGTCCCATTTCACTCAATGCTCAGAAGTGACCAGTTATCAAAACTTATTAAAATAGTATAACATTAGGAAACAATTATCGAAACGTCAACTGGCTCTTAATTTATTTTGATGAGTATAATATTATGCATGCCTATTTACATGCTGAAGTTGTTTGTTAAAGGTAGTATTACAGGGTTCCATTAATTGAAGATCTTGAAGTAATGAACCACACTAATACAACCACACTTTTAGAAAAGAAAAAAAATTCTGCAAGTTCTCTCAAGATTTTATTTAACTTTTTTTTATGTAGACTGTACTTCAGCCATTTTGAATTTCAAAATTATTTCAGAAGATAAAATACAAGCACCAGAAAAAACTACATTGTTTTAAGAATTGAACTTGATAATGTTTGAGGTTCATGGAAGTATGAACCGCGAAACAGCTTTACACTCTGTATGAACGGCATAGCGCGTTAGCTTTACACACTTTGATATGAACAGCTCCGAGCTAATGCGCTACACCATTCATACAGTGTGTAAAGCGGTTTTGCAATTCATACTTCCATGAACCTCAAACATTATCAAGTTCAATTCTTAAATGAATATTGTTGTTTTTTAAGTCACATGATGTCATTTGGACCAATCCAAGTATTTATATCAAATGTGCATTTACAAAATGGAATTATTATGGAATGACGATAAGTATTAACACATAATTATATATAATAGATCATCAAATATCATTTTGTATCGATAACTACTGTTTTAAATGTTATGTTAATGTTATATGCATATTTAACAAATTTCATGTGATGTCATCATCAAATTCAAAATGGCAGGTCTCCAGGAGGATTGATGGACACCCCCAACTTTTTGAACAGTGGGGGATGCCTATATAATTAGCCCCCATTTATTGCTTTGAAAAATTGAAATTAAAATGTATTAAACTATTGTAGAGCGGTTATCATCCTACAACAGCTTTGTTTATATGGAAATATAAGGTGTAAATTTTGTTCTAAAGTAATGTCAAAATGCCAGAAAAGGCATTTCAAAAACCTTGGATTTACAAAACAAAATTAAGGGATGCATGCCTCTAACACTCCTTAGCTGTCCTCCCACTTCCAGGACGCAACTATCTCCCGGCTAGTCTCAAATTTCTCGGTCCGAGGTTAAAGTAGCAGTTCTGCCAGAGTTTACCTGGGGGCTTTCAAATTTGAAATTATCTCCGGTTTATTATTTTTTAATATTTAGATCGACCATAAAAATTTAAATATTCCTCGTCTTCTAAATTCAAAATTTATATCATTATAGGACCCCACTTTAACCACTAAAGCAGTTATAATAACCACAAAGCTACCCCCTTCTCCTTTTCTCTCGTTCTTCTATCTTTTCTCCCCGGACCCAGAGCCCTTGTATAATGACACTGGGCCCGTGGCGAGCATGCCCAAACCAAACTGGACATGGGCACGTCATAAAACTACTTCAAATTAAAGTCCTCATTTATTTATTTAACGACCCCCCCAGCACAAATAAAAACATAAAATAACATATTATAAGAACTCAACTGCAGAAATATGCTAATTAAACGTGTGGTTGTATTTGTGTAGTTTGTTACTAAAAGATGTAAAAACATTGAATACTCTATGACATTCCTTTAACATATATTAAAAATATGAAGCCTTGCTTTGTACGCACGAGCATTTTAAATGAACATTATTAAATGTATTGCAGTCTGATATCATGCATAGTCAGGCTTATATGAAACAGTCGGTTATGTAAGCAACGCAATATGTCCGAAAACAAGTGGATGATTTATTAAAGGTGCATTATCACAATTGGCAATCCTCCAAAAAATATTTATGTTGAAATGTATTGCATTTAAAGGAGCGTACTCTTAATTATATGCACAGAACTCTTAATTATATGCACAGAACTCTTAATTATATGCACAGAAGTCTTAATTATATGCACAGAACTCTTAATTATATGCACAGAACTCTTAATTATAAGCACAGAACTCTTAATTATATGCACAGAACAAATTTCTATCAATTAAAGTAATTTACTATTTAAAAAAATGATAATTCCATTTGAAAAAAATTTAAATGTTTCAAACAGGAATTGGTGGCAATATATTACCGGTAGTTAATAAAATTCAAACAAAATACTATCAATTAAAGCATTCTACTAGTATACTTAAAATAATAAGATATTTTCTTGCGAACCGTATTAATTAATTAATTATATGTTGAATTAATGCTGTGTTTTAAAGCGAATATACAAGTAAGCTGCAATGATTATTCCAATTCAAAGATACACAAATTGCAACTGAAATACAATTACAGAGTATATTATCACCATTGAACAATATAAAGAAGAAAATACAATATGCATCATGTGATTAGGCATCAATATAAACAGAATCTGGTAACCCATTTAAAGGTTATCACAAATTATTGATAAAAAATGGCAATTGAAAAGTACGAAAAAGGCAATAATAAAAAAAATGCATAAAAATTATGTTTTCCTCATGAAAAATTCAATATTCAAAATATTTTCTTTTAAATTTGTATAAAACTGAACCTTCCTTTGATTTCCAAAACAATTTCCCTTTTTTTCTACTATCAACAGAAGAAACGTTATTAAAAACGATGGTACTATCAGACATGATGTTAAACAGTAAGATTTTGTTTAATTTGTGACTTTGATACAGTATTCTAACTAACATGAGTGGTGCTTAAGTACTGGTTGGAACTTTGCTGTCCACCCCCAACCAGCACAAACTGCTGTGGTTTGAATCCTGGTTGTCATAAAACCAATACAGATTCTTTTAACAAAATAGTCAAGCCCGTCCATGTAACCACCCGTATTTACCAGCCTCTTTTGGTTACTACCGTATTTATTCGGTCATATGATGGTCTTTTTTCCCTCCAGAACAAGCCTTAAAAACCTGACCTGTCTTATATGCATGATCTAAAGTCAAAATGCTGTGTTCAGCTATCTCTCGTTACAATAGCTGGTCACAATAATATAATTCTTGAAAATATCACCTGGTCATACAAATGAGTGGAAGCTAGTCTCCCCTTGAACACTCCTAAAACACTCTCCATCTTATAAGCAATGTTGCCTTATAGCTGAATAATTACGGTATCTTAAGTGGCTGCTTAAGACACGTTTAACTGAACTTTAAAGTTGATACAAAGGAAAAAGAATTACATGATTTTTGTGTGGGCAATTACTATTTAAAAAATATGTAATTTAACAATGAATTACTGGATGACAATTATTATTACCATAAACAACAATGGGAAAAAAATACAAAATAACACAAGTCAAAAAATGTAAATTTTACAAAATATAATAATTGTTTTATGAACAATACAACAGACTTTGAAATTCAGACAAATTTTCAATTGCACGTAACTGCTGTCGCTGAATCATTCAGCCATGACATTGCAATGTCAATTTCAAGAAAACGAGCATATTGCGAAATATATTTAATACAACACAGCTGCAAAAAACTCATACAGCTGCTTTCAAGGTGACACTGTCAATTTCAACAGTTGATACAAACAAAAATAATATTTACAATGATAAACTTTAATTTTTTTTAGTTTTTGCATTAATTTTCTTACTGATACAGTAAAACCTGTATGTAAAGGCCACCATTGAGATAAACATTTAAGAAGAGGATAATGTAAGTGCAGATCCAAGATGGAGTCAAGTAGATGTTGGATGCCTACACCCTGGTGTGTGTGTGTGTGCAGAAAATTGTACATAGGGGATGCCCATAATGTATAAAATAAATATCTGGTATCAAGGAATTGAATAAAATACATTTTGAAAATTAAAAAAACCCATCTTTGAACTGGGTGTGGTTCGACCTATTAAAACCCTCTACATATTTGACTGCCTCAACCTTAGCTCTCCATTTAACCAAAAAAAAAATTTAATGTTATTTTGGACTAAATAATCTAATGTAATCTTCAAAAACGCATTTATAATAATTTTTGTAATTTTTAAAATAAAATAAATTAACTTTATTTACAGATACATATATGTTTAATAAACGTAAAAGTAAATTAACAATGTGCTAATTTATGTTCTTCATTATTTTTAATTAAATCTGAATTTGTTTTGTAAAAATGTTTTCCATCCAAAGATATGGAAATAAAAACATTCTATTATCAGTGGTTATCCACTGAAGCTAGATACACTTGCTTTATACTTTTATTTAAAAATTATATTCATAATTTTTATTTTTATACCTATAGGTAGATACAGAACAACTCTCTCCTGGTTCGGTAAAAGAAATTAGATTGGATGAAAATATACTAATTCACTGATTGTGCCCCATTTTATTCCTATTTATTACCCTAGTGGACATTCATAACACTCCATTTCACTGAATCACTTTGACTGTTGACCAATCAGACTGCCTGAACTAAATATGACGTCACTATAATTTTGTAAAAATGTAAATGACATCACTACAACAAGGTATAAGTTCAACATAACGTCATATATAACATAGGCTTGAATGTTTCTAAAATATCCACAAAGTAGTCTGAGTGCAACAAGTAAAACTGTTTTGGGTAATAAATAGAATATCAAGATCGTCAATATTTATTATCAAATCATTTCATTTGAGATATAAATATTATAATAAATGGTAGCTCATTAATATCCTTTATGTATTTTCAAAGAAGTTTTGACAGTGGAACAATTAAAATTGGGGTAATACTAATAAATAGAATATCAAACGTGTCAATATTTATTATCAAATTATTTCATTTGGGATATAAATATGATAATAAATGGTAGCTCATTTAATATCCTTTATGTATTTCCTATTTACAAGCATTAGCATAATGCAATATTTCTCCTATGCTATTTTCTCATTCTTGACTAAGCATAGTACTTAATTAATTCCAAAGGAACAGCTGAATGTAAACCGTAATGCCCAAACAATATCAACTTCTCTTTCATAATTTACTACTCCTTCTTTTGGTTGTAACTTGCAAACAATTCAACATATATACAAAAAATATCTAAATGAAAAACAAATGTTTACATACCCCAAAATTTTGCATTGGGTAAATTGGACCCAATTTAAATAAAACCCAAACCTGTTTTGAGATTTCTGGGGCTATTTTGTTTTTAATGTAATACTGTAAGATGGTTAAAATACTTTTTATCTAACTAAAACACATTTTTTTTTTAACCTCATACTTGAAGAACACTTTTTTTTTTAGGCCCAGGTAGCGACTTTTATACAACAGCACTAAAACAAAATAAATAAAAATCAGAGTATCTATGCAACTTCATCAACTTTCACAGATCCAACATTATCATTGTTAAACTAGGACCGTCACTGGACTTTCTCCACTTGGAGTCAATAGAGAATTTTGGCGAAATGCTGGGAATCACAAAATAGGATTTTAAGTAAAAATTCAAAACATGAAAGTCACTGTCTGAGTTCCGTGCTTCAAAACAACACTTTTTGGGGAGTCAATGACAGCCCTGATTAAGCAGTTTCTGAAAATGAAAATTGTTTTTCTGGGCACCCAAAATAACCTTGAAAAAAAAAGCCGACCCTAAACTTTTATCGATATTTCAATCATTTTAGTTTACTATCTAAAACTGCTAGACAGTTACACAAATGCCATTAATTAGGGATATGAAATTATAAATGGGATTAGTGTTACTAACTTTTTATATAATATCATATTCTCAAGCTGAAAACAGTGTTTCAAAACCCATTGGAGGCTGACTCACACTTTAAACTTTATGTCAAAAATTTAACAGCCATTGTCTTGTAGTGTCATTAAAAACAAGTTTTTTTTGTTTTCTTTAACAACATCACTAGAACATGTTGAATTACTAATCACTGGCTATAGGAAAAAAAAGTAAAATTTGTAGAGCACATTGATTTTTATCTTATCATTGGCTATTGGACGTCAATTATATGGTCATTCTGACATATGTCTTTAGAGGAAACCCACTGCTGCCACATAGGCTACTCCTTCCGATAAGCAGAAAG
>JAULBS010079605.1:8472-19431 GCA_032355785.1 Symmetromphalus regularis | reverse complement strand
TACTACTACTACCACTAGTACTAATAATACTATCACTACTACCACTACTACTACTACTATCACTACTACTAATACTACTACTACTACTACTATTAACTACTACTAATACTGCCACTACTACTACTAAAACTACTACTACTACTATTAATACTATTATCACTACTATTAATATTAATACTACTATCACTACTACTACTAATGCTACTATCACTACTACTACTACCACTACTAATACTAATATCACTACTACTAATGCTAATACTACTATCACTACTACTACTATCACTAATACTACTATCACTACTACTAATACCACTACTACTACCACTACTACTAATACTACTACCACTATTACTAATACTACTACTACTACCATTACTACTAATACTACTATCACTTAAACTATTATCACTACTACTGCTAATATTACTAATACCACTACTACTACTACTATCACTACTACTACCACTACTACTAATACTACTATTAACTACTACTACTACTGCCACTATTACCACCACGACCATTACTACTTGGACGACGACTACTTCTACTTCGACTTCATCTTCTATTTCTACTTCTTTGAGCATATTTAAAGTAGATATGGTAAATCAAATTAGGCAAACATGTTTTGGGGTACGTGATTATAAAACCTTTTTGGAGTCTATATTCGAGGCTCACAGTTGTTAAATGGCCCAGTGGGTAGGAGATCGCCGAAGATAGTTGTTTTAAATCAATCTGAGGTTGGCTCAAACTTTCACATATAGAAATTATGTCAAATGCAGGCGCGGTTCCAGGCGGGGCGCACCCCCCTTCTCCCCCCCCCGGTCAATTTTCGGGCAATGAATATTTTTCTTGTAAAACCCCTCCGTCCTCCAAAGTTGCGCGCCCCTATTCACAACTGCTGGAACCGCCCCTGAAATGTTTTATATCCAGTGGACGATGATTAATAAATCAATATGCTCTAATGGAATCGTTAAACAACAACAACAAACGTATTTGAAGCTGAAAACTACTACTATAGTAGTATATGTATTACGACTTTTAATACATATTACAAAACGAGTAACTTCAATCCGCAATTTAGCCTCGTCGTCACAAATTTTCATTAGACGTCGTACGATTATTGACGTCTATGAGAAATACACAGAACCCAAATTAAACACCTCTAATATAATTACTTTCAGAGATGTGGGTTAACAAACTTTGGTCTAATTAGTTAAAATAACGGGATGGAAATTAGCTTTAGTATGACATAAAAACAATTTTCTAGGTGTCATGTAACTAGATATAGTGAGGAGGGTTAGCGAAGAAAAATTTAATTATCGTTACACGGTGGACAAAAGTGTCAAATTTGGCACACTTGTTGGTAATAGGATATTTTTCAGGAATATCTCTTGCTCCAAGCACACTGAAGCCCGGAAACTCATTTTGACGCCATTTTTCAGAATGGCCTCCATGATTTAATTAATTTCTCTATGTCCGCCGTGTAACAATAAAATTAGTAACAGACCTCACTAACACAGCTATTTTAACTTGCAAGGTTAGACTAATTAGCTCAGTGGCCTAGCTTGGGATTTTCAAGTGGTACGCAGACCTTTTTGGCGATGAAATAAAACGCTATTGGTTGCGCATTTATATCATAAATATTATTTATTTTTAAAATTGTAATCCGACGTATATGGAAGCTAGGCTCCTATAGCCAAAAGTTTGTTAATTAACATCTATGAAAGTAATTATCTGAAAGATGTGTAATTTGGTTTCTATGTATTTCTAATAGATACCAACCATGTCGGTGGAGGAATGCACAGTTTAGGGGTGGGGTCAGGCCCTGGATCAAACACGTAGATCCGCCACTGCATGTTATAAAGCTTTAAGAAAATATGTCACAATGAAGTCAAAACATTTAAACCTTGAGTTTAGACTCAATTTTTCTTCATACAAAAAAGGTTATGTTGATTAAACACTAGAAATCTTGCGCAATTTGCCAATATTACAAGTTATGACGCGCGAACTTATTTAATTACAACAGATAGTATGTGCAGCGTGGCAATATCACGAGTTAGAACGCTATGGCTTATTTAATATCAACATCACTGGATTTTTTCCGTTGTATTGGTACTTTCATAAGGAGTGGGATGTAACTCAAACGGTAGTGTGTCCGCCTGTGAAGCGTTCGGTCATCGGATCGATCCTTCTCAGTAGACCATTTGCAGTTTTGGTTACTTCCCATTCCAAAAGGTTGATCAAAAGCCGTGGTATGTTCTGTGTACATAGGCTGTGTATTATGTGCTGTCGTGTCTGTCGGAAAGTGCTTATCGGAAAGAGTAACCTATGTGGCAGCGGGTTTCCTCTAAAGAAATATGTCAGTATAACAATACGTTTGACGTCCAATAGCCGATGATAGGTATAGTTAAATAAAACAAATTTTACTTTGGTCCTTTTAAAATATTATTTATATTCTTTATTCTTCAAATCCAATACACCTTCCTGTGCAAAAATCCGTGAGCCTACCATGGATAAACATGTTCGTTAAAATATCAAGAAAGGATAACCAAAAGTATCTATGTTATAAATCATTTTGATTTCTATCCATTTTGAAATTAAAATGTCTGTTCATTTGTTATTTTCGTTTTAAAGTTTCTGTATGGAAAAGTCAACAATGACGGATCGGTGCATGATCGTCCATCACATTTGACAATAACTGATCTAACTTAGACTTAACAAATCCTTTGATCGCAGTACGCATTCAAAGTACTTTAATTTATACAACGTGTAATATATATAATTTCATGCAACATTGCAGACAGATAGACAGACAGACAGACAGACAGACAGACAGATAGACAGACAGACAGACACATAGTTTATTAAAGCCTTACGTTATACAATGGAGTAAAATATACAAATAATCAATACGCATTCAAAGTACTATATACAATTTAAATAACGTAATATATCTAATTTTATGTAACGTTGAAGACAGACAGACAGATAGACAGACAGACATATAGTTTATTAAAGCCTTACGTTATACAATGGAGTAAAATATACAAATAATCAATACGCATTCAAAGTACTATACACAATTTAAACAACGTGTAATATATGTAATGTCAAGTAACGTTGCAGACAGACAGATAGACAGACAGACACAGTTTATTAAAGCCTTACGTTATACAATGGAGTAAAATATACAAATAATCAATATAAACAATAAACTTGTAATGAGCCATTCTATACAAACAAACAAATAATATTACATGGTCGTTGGAACGAAATTCATATTGGGTGGTGGGGTGGGCTGCTCCCTTTCTGAAAATCAGAATTCAACGATGAATAAGGAACATATTTATGGGAATTATTGGGGTCCTGCAGTCCCCATTCCAGGCCGCCACCCCCATTTCCAAAGCCCCTGGAATTATGGTACTGCTAAGAGTGAGAGCGTAAATATAATAATGAAATATATAGTTTAATGTTAAATACTATTTATATTTACGTTATATATGAATCCTCTCTTAGTATATAAAATGAATTTTCTATGTTTAAAAATAATATGGCGTATTTTGGCTGTTGAGATAGATATATCAGGGAAGAACAGGATAAAACACAGTTTCCGTTTGTCGGTTAGGTCGTCATAATTAAAAATGGTGAATCGTGTGCATTTAAGGTAAAATATGAAATTTGGCAGAGGTAGAGTTAGCATTTTGGAGATGATAACTCTCCAAACCACCAAACAGCAGCAGGTATTCTAAGATATAAATCTTTTTTGAGGATTGATCCTAGTAGCCATCATGTCTCAGATGAGCACTCAATGAGATACACGAATATCAGTCGCGAAAAGGTTTGTTTTATTTTTTTATTTTCATTGAGGGGTTTTTTGTTTGGGTTTTTTAATAACGTCACTTGATTTATTAATCATAGGCTATTAGATATCAAAGGTTTGGTAATTTTTACAAACAGTCATTAGAGAAAAAACCAGTTACATTTTTGCATTAGCAGAAAGGAACCTTTCATATGCACATCAATGCCACGGCCTTTGACATATCAGTTGTGGGGAAATGGATGGGAACTGGAAAGTCCCGAATAAAGAATGATTCCTTCTATGGGTCAGATCCTAAAGTATCTCATTTGAACATTCAACCGACTGAACTAGATCACGTTCTCAAATTATCAACTGCTACCATGGCGTAATGTAATTAAACTTGCCAAATCTCTGGTGACTCTCTCTGCAGTTTGTCTCTTACTAAATCACAGAAAACGACACTAGTGAAGCTGATTACGTGAAAATGAAGAAAAAAACGTAGAAAATTAATGTTTTTCACAATCACCTGATCAATGAAACTTGCAGCTGTTTCGCTGAGAGCATCAGTTACCCGATGTGGATGTGTTGTTTCTTTCGTGGACTTAATCAAGTGAAGACGCCGGTTCTGTTAATAACCTCCAGTAATCTCCTTCCATTCGACAGCTGGGTGATAGTCTAGTGGTTATGGTGTCTGTCTGTTAATAGAGCAGATACCAGAGCGCACACCTGTTGATTCATTTAGTGTATGGATTAGGCCATGTTTCTTTATTAAATGTTTCACGGATTTTTTTGTCCAATTTTGTTGAAGGAGGGGGTGGGGTTTTTCAAGCCCAGTTTGCCATCATAGGAGGAAAAACATATGCTATTTTGGTATGGTCACGTCGAACTCTAGTCCTGAACCTGAACTCTCGCGCATTGCGAGAGTATTAAAAAATGGCAAACTGGGGCCTACTCCGATCAAATTTCAAATGCATATATGTCACAAATTCCTGCATTTCTAATCAAAATCGTCAATTTTACTCTCACAGAAAACATTGGAAAGATTTAATGGATTTCTTATTTTTGGTTGGGCATGAAAACGTGAGTATCGGCGGCGAAATTATTTTTAAAAAGACCTCTTTAATTCTATTTTTCCAGCGGGACTTTTGTGAACACGTCGGCGGATTCGTGAAACATTTAATCAAAAAACCGTGGCCTTATGGTATCACCTGTGATCTTGATAGTTTAACAAAGTATTTAGATCCTTCGATTAGTCCAAAGATTATATGGATATCCTCTTGATAGTTTGATTCTATTACTTCTCAGTTGATAGTCCAACCGCATGGTAATCATGTGATGTTAATCTAAAGATTATAATAATTATCTGTTGATAGTCCAATGATTACTGTTCCTTGCCAGAACCAGGATTTTACGATACAAGGGTTCTTTATTGAAGACAGAAAATAGAAATTCAGCTATTTTTATAATTTGACTTTGTTATTTTTGTTATTTGACTATGCCATTTTTGTCATTTGACTATGCCATTTTGGTTATTTGACTATGCCATTTTTGTCATTCAACTATATTATTTAAGTCATTCGACCCTATGTGCTCTTGTTTTAACCATCTTGAACGTAAAGAGGGAGCTGGGCTCCCTGGGCATCCCATTAATTCCTCACTCGCTCAACTACTGAACGTTTAAAGATTTTAATGATTACCTGTTGATAATCCAGGCTTAAATATCGATAATCTAAGAGTAATCATGTTCATTTCTTTAAATAATCTAAAGTTTATTTCTCACATGCTATATCACTAGAGGATCTAGAGGGTGGGACAATGGGTCTGGACCTCCAACCCCACTTTCATGTGGTTTTTTTTGAGTGGATGGACGTGAAAATTAAAAAAAAAATTACTAGTCCTATTCACCCATCCCATTCGGACCACCCCCCTTCAAAAATCCTGCATCAGCGTCTGTATATTAGACCTCATTTTCTTTGAAAATGAACTGCAAGGCTTCACTCTCTTGATCCACGTATCCCCTTAATATATTGATATATCAGTAATACTGATAAAGCGGTATCACTTCTAGAAAATGGAAACTGTTGTAATACGTATGGACCGTTAGCTCTGAGTGGCAAATGTCGCAACATTTTCGTACAGGGTCATTGACCATGCCATGGAAATATTATGGCGAGCATCCAACGACGTGGTCGGGATCAATGAAGAATCTATTTTGAAGAAGTTAGGATATACTTAATCAATTTATACCAGTGCCAACTGCAGATGTTGTGGATGCCTGGCAATTCTAATCAATGCCTTCCTTCGCTCCTATAAGAGAATTGGATATTTCGAAGAGAGTATATATCGAATGAAGGTCGTTGACAATTCCCACGCTTTTGCTTCGTTAACTGTTTTGACATTTTACTAAGTTGCCACCCACACAATGAAGAAGTTCACTATTCTTTATTGGTGGTTTGTGTATATTAAGTTTGTACTCATCAGTGATGGGTTAGTGTCAAGTTGGATGTGTTTACCGTATTCCGAATACTCGATAGTCTCGGTATTGGTACAGTACGGTTATGTTGCAATATACTGTTATTTGTTTTCCTTTAGACAAACCCAACCCGGTTGTGCAGTGATTAAGTTTTGTGACTCGTTTTCTATTCCAACCCGTGATCCACAACTGGTTCATCAAAGGCAGTGGTATGTGCTGTCCTGTCTGTGCAACGGGCATATAAAAGACCCCTTATCGGAAAGAGAAGCCTATGTGGCGAAAGCTGGGTTTCCTTTTAATACGTATTATGTCAGAATGATCATATGATTGACGTCCAATAGCCGATGATAAGATAAAAATCAATGTGCTCTAGAGGCGTGGTTAAATAAAAACAAACTTTACTTTTTTACTGCTGTCCCCTATATTGGAACGTATCCTTGATGCTTATCAGTAAGAGGTATGCCAAATTTCCTTGAACATTAAGCATTCCATAATACTAGAGAGAATGTTGATGAAATCGTCATCGCTATATCATAACATAACCAGTGATACACGTATTATAGGTTGTTCTTTGTAAAATGGTGATACGTTTCACCAGTATGCAGGATGCTGTGCTGAGGAGGTAGGTAACGAAATCGTGTTATATTATAACCTAACGTTATATGAAACCGTAATGAGTTTCTTCAATATGAAGCATGCCATGTTTGGCCAATAAGTTGCTGACATTCATCAGTTCTATATATTTAACGTTAACGTCAGCAAAAGCGTAATGAGTTTCATCAATATGGAGCATTCTATGCTGGATATATTGGTGATCTTTGTTCTGTATATTGCAACATCACGTCAGGCAAAACGTAATGAGTTTTATCAGTGTGGAGCACTCTTTGTTGGGCAGATTGATGACGAACTCGTAATTTCTGTATATTTAACATAACGTCAAGCAAAACGTAATGAGTTTCACCAATATGGGGAATTCTATGCTGGGTATATCGGTGACGAACTTGTCAGTTCTATATATTTAACGTAACGTCAGGCAAAACATAATGAGTTTCATCAATATGGAGTATTCTACGGTGGGTAGATTGGTGACATTTTTTTCAGTATATTGCAACATAACGTCAGGCAAAACGTAATTAGTTTCATCAATATGAAGCATTCTATGCTGATTAGATTGATGACGAATTCGTTCGTTTTGTATGTTTAACGTAACGTCAAGCAAAACGTAATTAGTTTTACCAATATAGAGCATTCTATGCTGGGTACATTAATGACGAACTTGTCCGTTTTGTATAGTTAATGTTACGTCAGACAAAACGTAATTAGTTTCATCAATATAGAGCATTCTATGCTGGGTAGATTAATGACGAACTTGTCCGTTTTGTATATTTAACGTTACGTCAAACAAAACGTAATTAGTTTCACAAATATGGAACATTCTATGCTGGGTAGATTGGTGACGAAATCGACAGTTCTGTAAATCTAACATAAAATCAGATAACACGTAATGATGTTCACCAATAGGGCGCATTTTATGCTGGGTATATCGGTGACGTTTGTTCTGTAAATCTAACATAAAGTCAGACAAAACGTAATGATGTTCACCAATACGGCGCATTTTATGCTGGGTATATCGGTGACGTTTGTTCTGTATATTGCAACATAACGTCAGGCAAAACGTAATGAGTTTCACCAATATGGACCATGCCATGCTGGACAGATTGGTGACGAACTAGAGCGACGAGTGCTCTTCAAGATCTGGAAATTTGTTTTAATAAACGTTGAAGTGTTTTAACCGCGTTAGTATCTCATTAACTCTCTGACGTAATTATTGACGTGGACATGTCCGTTTTGGAGTTTCCTCGTAACACTCAAAGTAATTTGAAAACTAAGAGTTGCGTGGTCAGCAGGAAAGGTGAATAATTTACCAATATCAAATTCATTCTATATAATACTATCTATAAAAGACAATTAAAATTGCACTATTATAAAGGGCAATTACAGTTTCAATATTTAAAATATGTTAACGTGAATTTGAAAGTATTAAAATTTTGAATTGTTTATAATAAATGCATGCTTACTTAGTGATTATACAGTTTAATCAAGGATGAAATCCATCTTAATAATAACACCCTGTATATAAATAACAATAATAACACCTGGATGTAAATAACAATAATAATACCTGTATATAAATAACAATAATAATACCTGGATGTAAATAGCAGCAATAACACCCTGTATATAAATAACAATAATAATACCTGTATAATATTAACACACTGTATATAAATAACAATAATAATACTTGTATATAAATAACAATAATAATACCTGTATATAAATAACAATAATAATACCTGTATACAAATAACAATAATAACACCTGTATATAAATAACAATAATAATATCTGTATATAAATAACAATAATAATACCTGTATGTAAATAACAATAATAATACCTGTATATAAATAACAATAATAATACCTTTATATAAACAGCATAAAACCAAATCTTTCGCACACACACACACATACACACACACACATACACACACATACACACACACACACATACATACACACACACATACACACACATACACACACATACACACATACACACACACACACTCAAAAAAAATCCTCTAACACGCAAACTCTCAAAAACACAAATACACAAATACACACACACGCACCAATAGACAGACACTTACACATACAAGCACGCATGCATGCTCAAGGACGCACAATATATCTTACGGATATACGGTTTCGAATGCCATACCACTTTTATTTGTTATTCAGCCTTCAATAATTGACTTTCATCCATATTATACCCGAGAGAGTATCTTTAATTCCAGCTCAAGACAAAGCCTGTTGACTCCCAATTTTGATCATAAAAGAACCTTACAGGTCGTTCCACTAGGGAACTCTTTGATTGGACATGGAATATGCAGCCCGGATGTCATTTGTTGTTTCCTCCTTTACCCGATAGGCACCAATAGGCATTGTTAGCCGAAAGACACTGGATCGGGTTCTTCCGTCAACACAGAGTGTCCAGCGAAAACACGGTCTAGGGATTCCGGAGAGATTCGGAGACAATGCAATTATAGTTGGTGATTATCCATTCCCCATTCCATACGAAAACAAAAACATTCTTGAACTCCCTGTTGAACCCAGAGAAAGTATCAGCGATGGAGGGGGATTTGGAATTAGAAAATTGGCAACTCTCAATTTCGTTATTGTGAAATGTCTCCACAAGCGGATAGTTATTTCATCTCACGAACTATTGTTCGGTGATTGCTATCAGTATAATGTTCCTAGCAATAAATGGCGCGATGTGCAGTCAGCTCAATGAAATGGCTTATAATCAATGAATCAACATATCCAATGATTCGCAGAATAAAGAGTGATAAACAGTTTATTACTATATTGGTGCAATGTCATCTGTGGCTAATAAATACCATCACTCTAGTTGATGTATCATCTGATTTAGAGATAAACTCTTTAACATCTTTAGATTCATCTCAGTTCTCTATATGAGCTCATCGAAACAGGAGAATAAGTCTATTTACAAAATACGCCAATTCATCAAAGTAGTATCATTGTAACACTTCCTCAAGTGTGTTCATTTTCATTTCATGAACGATGGTTTTCAATTATGATATTATAATTCAAATAGTGTTATTAATAACGCAAATCTCTATTTCATTTGGTATAAAACTGTTATGTCGTGCAAATAAATGTACAAATATGTACTGTTTCCGCTATAGGAGCGGGATGTAGCTCAAACGGTAGCGTGTCTGCCTGTGAACCGATCGGTCTTTGGTTCGATCCTTCTCAAGTGGACCCATTTGTAGTTTGGGCTATTTTCCTTTCCTAGCCAATAGTCCACAACTGGTTCATCAAAGGCTGTGGTATGTGTTGTCATGTCTATGGGACGGTGAGTATAAAAGACCACTTGCTGCTTATCGGAAAGAGTAGCGTATGTGGCGGAAGTGGGTTTCTTATAAATAAATATGTCAGAATGACCATATGGTTGACATCCAATAGCCGATGATAAGATAAAAAATCAATATGCTCTAGAGGCGTCGTTAAATAAAACAAACTTTACTTTTTGTTTAGGCTATATTACAAAATGAAAGCGAAGTGGCATCATTGCTAATTATCTGTACTGGACATTATGGCGCTGTTGGTATGACAGCAGTAAGCCAATATGGCGGCATCAGGTTTCCCATGTCATGCTTAATCCAGTAAGATATGAACTGCTTGCTCAGGATAGCGTGTTTTAACCCTGTTCGGGTATATTACAGCCGAGAGTGTGCATTAATTGCGTGTTTCCCAAGGTTCGAGACAGTGGTCTAAGACTGGTATAAATCTTAGTCATAGAATGTGTTATTCTGTCTTTGAGAAAATGCATATAAAAAGAGCCATTCGACCTAATTGTTAGATCCAGCAATGTAACATCAGAAAGTCTGTTTTTTTTTAACATTTTTGTTTTGTTTTCTATGATCCATTTTTTTTATATATGTCATAACGCCTAACAGCCACTATTTATGTGGGGATAAGCTTAGTCGGTGGAGCGTTCGTTTGAGAGGTTTTGGTCTTACTCTCGAGGGGGGGGGGGGGGGGGGGGGGGGGGGGGGGGGGGGGGGGGGGGGGGGGGGGGGGGGGGGGGG
>JAULBS010079594.1:0-19431 GCA_032355785.1 Symmetromphalus regularis | reverse complement strand
TTATGGTTTTTGAAATTCTTAGCGAGCTTATTTTGAGCGCCATGTTTGATTTTCTGCAGACATCAAATAAATCTATAAAAATGGGGGTGTTAGATAATTATTTGCATAATGTATTTTTATAGTACGAGTGAATAATATTTTTATGAGTCTATATTTTCACTGCAAATGTTAAACAATTTTTAAAAAATGAATACCACTTATATATTCACTCTAAATTAAGAGTGAAAATATGACTTTTCACAGAATATCACTTTATAGTTTGTCTATATCTATATATTGCGCTGCTATGTATATAATAAATATATATATTGTCACATTTTTAAAAACTTATTATTTATTTATTATTACTATTTATTTATTTATTATTATTATTTGTAGTAGTAGTAGTAGTAGTAGTAGTAGTAGTAGTAGTAGTAATTATTATTATTATTATCATCATTTTTTTATCACCCACGTGCTTGTTGTTGAATGTTGATTATCGAATATCCCAGTCAGAATTCGTACGGGGCTCGGTGGATATATGACGGAAAAGGCTAGATCCCGAGTAGTAGTAGTAGTAGTAGTAGTAGTAGTAGTAATTATTATTATCATCATTTTTTTATCGCCCACGTGCTTGTTGTTGAATGTTGATTATCGAATATCCCAGTCAGAATTCGTACGGGGCCCGGTGGATATATGACGGAAAAGGCTAGATCCCGAGCATCTTGAGTTGGCGTCATGGCGTCTGTTTATTTATTCTAACCCTAGGGTTAGAGTTAGGGATTGGGTTAAAAATAGTTTTTAAACGATTTTCAAAAAAGAAACACGGCCCCTTTACTGCGAGTAAAAGCATTATGACGTCATGACACCAACTCGGATGCTCGGGATCTAGTCTCTTTCGATACATGACTGTAGTCTAAACAAAGATGTTATATTTCAAGTAGCAGACAAAATGAACAGAGTCGTACCTTGATCAAAATCCTAAGGGGAACTACTTTTTATAAATACCATACAAATTAAACCCCGAGATGTGTAGGCCTATGCTATTTTCTGGAGTAAAATAAAAGTGAGATTCTCATGGAGTCAGTGCTTCTGCCCCCACTCCCACCTCCCTCCGGAGAGTACGGCGCTGATGAAATCCAAATATAAAGTGCGATATTTATTTACTAATGTCTGTAGAAAATTAACAAATATATATTAAGTGTCTTTCACAATTCTCTATATTTTCAGTTTCAATTTCAGATTTAATAAATTCATACACTTAAAATTTCGATCATTTTGAGCCTTATTCGTTTTGTTTTCAGGAGATTATACATTGCACATTGAACTTACCTTTTTTGCACACAACAGTAAGAATGAAATAAATTCCAAATATGTATAGTTCTTTCATTCTTCAATCAGTATAATTTCAGACTGTAAAAGAAAAATAATATACATATCTTCTAAAGACCACATAAAAAGTGTTGCCGACATCAGAACTGTAGACTGAAAAAGATTTAGACTTTTTATACATGTATATACCTTCTATGTTTTACTACTTGTACTCAGTTACTCAGATAAAGCTTAGAGTAGATGAAAAGATTCAACGACAGATGGCCAATGGATCATATATTCGATCTCCTTCAGCAGACCCTTTTGGGCTATTTCTCGTTCCAACTAGTGGTATAAATGGCATGGTATGTACTATTCTGTCTGTGGAAACATTCATATAAAAGATCCCTTGCTACTAAAATATATATCGGAAAGAGTAGATTATGCGGCGGTAGCGGGACACTTATAGTAGCTGAATAAACAATGTGCTAGAGCAGGGCCGGATTTAGATCTTGGAGGGTCTGGAGCACTTCATGTTCGGGGCCCCCTCAACACAGAAATTAAATTGTAAGACATAAATTTTTTTAACTAAATTGAATGAATTAAATTAATTTTATAATTATTACATTTTTTTAATAACGGAAATCCTTAGTCCTTTCTTTCAACTGTTCACCTATTGAAGAATGTTATATAAATGTACCGTACTTACTTAACAGAGAATTGATATCTTCAATAAATGTTGTATCGTAGAGCAGTTGCAGGACTCAGTATTTCACTTTTATGGACAGCAACGCTGACGTGGACATTATTTATATCCGGTTCATGGGCTGCGACGATGTTAGTTTTGGGTATTAATTTTCCGATTTGCAACATTTTACAGTAGATATAATTCTTGATAAGACTTTAAACCTTTTATATCGTGTTAATGGTATCATGTCTCAGGTTTTAGGTTTCACAAAGTTGTATGTAATCACATATAGATATTTCATCATAAGCTTTTAATATTTAATGTCATAACAACATTAACAAACCGCAAGGTAAATTAAATTTATATAATTCAATATTTGTCATTATATATGTGTTATATGTGTTCATAGACCAGACTGTTGCTTAAACTAGGAGTTACTAGTGGGGCCTTTCCAACTATTGCGATAGTCGAATCATTGTCGCGATACTATTGCCTGATACCCCAACCACACTGAGAGATAGAACTTACGACAATTTACGATTGTCTGCGACTGCAGACCATGGACAATCGCAGAAAAATCGTGCAACAAGTCAATAGTGGATGGGGGCACGGCCGAAATCAGTCGCAGCGAGGTTTTAACTCATCACATTGAGAGATATTACAACTTACCACAATTTACAATCGTCCGCGACTGCATATCGCAGACAATCGTAGAAAACTCGTGCGACAAATGATCAGTTGTCGTGAATGGTCTTAGGTGATATTGGGTGGTGGCACGACCGAAATCGGTGGCAGCGACGATTTCGAACATGTTCATAAAACATGTCTCCGACCGATTTTATCGTATTTTGTAGTAGGAAGGTAGGCGATGCTCGTACGATGGTCTTGTCACAGGTACTGGGCGGTTGCGCGACTTGTCGGGGTACTGTACGACCGTCATGAATGACCGTCACACGACGATGCGAGACTAGTTGTGCGCATGGTCGTGCATTATTACGCAATGTCGTGCGACCGTCGTACAATTGGTCGTGACTTGTCGTGGGGTGAGGTATATGAACAGGGGTAGATTTGGAAGCAGCATCAGTCTCGTGATCGTAAGACGAACGTGCGACTAGTCGTGAGATAGTCTACGACAAGTCAAAGACCAGTCGGCGACATGTCCCACAGTCTGTCCGCAACCCATCGATCGCAGAAAACAAGCCCACGACCGTCCACACCCGCCTTCCATCGCCCGACCGCCGAGATCGCGGACAACCGCAGCGTAAGTGTGACTGGGGCCTGAACATTCCTAATTTATTTTCCTGATTTGTTTCTTGAAATGTAACCAAAGGTGTCTTGTATTGTGTTGAATTAACCCAACTCTGAAAAGCACGAGGATGCAAAACAAATGACAAAAATATATTTACGTTATATTTTACAATTTACATATCTGTATTAATCGTTATTTTAACGTAATTCATTTATGTACTCGTACAGTACAAATTGTTTTCAGTTGGTTTTGATTATCTGTTTTTCTCTATTTTGTTATTGATTATTTCACGCCTTTAAGTTTCTTAAATTTTCGAAACTGTCGATAGTGAAAGAAACTATCGCGATAATTATCGCCATTTTAAGTTCCTATCGTTGACAATAGCGATCATCGATAGTTGGATCTATCGTTACAGTTTAAACAAAGGAAAGAATTGGTAACGACACATTGTTTATTCACCTGCTATTAGGTGTCAGACGTGGTATTTTGCGACTCATGGACTTCAAAGGAAACCTGCAACCGCCACATAGGCTACTCTTTTACGGGCACATTTTATACGGGGTTTCCCACAGACAGGACATTACATACCAAGGCCTTTGATAAACCATTTGTGACAAATGACCGGTGCAAGTGACCTATACCTACCCATTTAGTCTTGCGAAGCATTTACTCTGAGTTGGAGCCGGAATCGTGATTAAAAATCATATGTCATAACTGAGATTTGTTCCCAGTACCTACCAGACGTGAGACCGACAGCGTAACAATACCACCGGGACCGGTTTAAAATATAAGATGCATAATGTGTTAGAAACTGTGAACTCACAGATGTTTGTTCTTTAAAGTACATACCCTTGAGTAATATGAAAGTAGTGCAAATGTACTTGTAAACAAACCAAGAATTAATGATTGGAGTTTATAAACTCTTTAATTATTACCATAATTTATTTAGATAATGTATGAAAAGCTAATCTTTATATATATCTTCTTAATTCTTTATGACAGAATACAATATGAGTCAGATGAATCTATGTAAAAATGGCACAGGTAAAAATGGCACGGTAAAAATGGCACTGATAAGAACGGCACAGGTAATAAGCGCATAAGCGCAAAACTGGGGTGGGGGCGGATGGCACATTTAATGAAAACAACTAATTTAAAAGAATGATTTATTTGAATATCTTAAATGAATTAAAATGATATAAAGTTCGAGGAAAGAACAGTACAAATAAATTATTGGGCATAGTTAGAGGCGGATGTTCTGTTCGACGCCTCAGATTAACTCTTGAATGTTCTTGCTACTTTCATTATAGTCTTTGCACAAATTCTTGAAACGAAGATGGAGTTGAATATACATCCTCTTTCTCCTTTTCTGAGAGTTCCGACCAATTGCATAATTGGGCAATGAGTGCACTAACAGTGGCCTCTTCTTTCTGAAGTGCTTTTATCATTTTTCAAATGGAAGGGTACTCGTAATCATCAACATGGAAAAACTTGTTAGTCCAGCCTTCAAATTGATTTTTGGTCCTTCGTTTGTCATTTCCATAATTCTAGTGGGAATCATGGTGGAACATGTCTCAGATTGAGGACAGGACCACCTGGTCTTGCATTGCACCGAGGCATTAAAGTTCAACAGACATAGGTGCTGTCAAAATAGTCCAACAAAGGAATATCATCTTCTGGACAAGTTTGTCGAAGATACTGAATTTCCAGTGTATATCATTTATTGGTACAAAAGCAAGTGTACCTACTTCCTCACAAAACTGTTGAAAGACACCGTCATCTTGGTATTTGTTGGTAAGCCCCAAGCTCGGTATTTTTCTCCATGTGCATTGCGTAAGGCGGAAGTAGCATCCTTGTGTGTGTGTGTATAACGCCAAAGTTCTGTGCTAATTGCTTGGATGACTGAGCTTTCAAAGTCAAGTATGTTCACTTCAAACAAACATTTCGTGTATCCTTGATTAAACAAAAACAAATGCTGTTTACTCAGTGAATGTGTATGCAAGATACCCTGTAACAGGATTAATTAGTCTTGAATAGGTTCAATTACGATCGTTTGACCCTGTTCGCATCCTACCTGATCCAACGAGCAGTGTTAAACCTACCGGCCTCCGTGACGCAGTGGTCAAGTTATCGGACTCGAGGCTGGTAGGTACTGAGATCAAATCTTAGTTCAGGCATGGGATTTATAATCTCAGTATCGGCTCCAACCCAGAGTGAGTGCTCCGTAAGGCTCAATGGGTAGGTGTATACCACTTACACCGACCAGTGGTTCACAAATGATTTAACAAAGGCCGTGGTATGTGCTATTCTGTCTGTGGGATAGTGCATAAAAAAGATCCCTTGCTGTTTATAGAAAAGCAGCGAGTTCCATGTATCCTACTAACGCTAACCTTTGTCCTGAACAGACAGCACAGGAACCTGAGTTGGGTGCCCAGGACAGCGTGCTTGAACTTTAATTGGCTATAAGCACGAAAATAAATACAACCAGTAACATAGATTATTTTCCAATTAGTCAGCCTCTGTGCTCCAGTGGTAGAACATTGGACTCTCAAGCAGAAGACAGAGGTTCAAAACCCATT
Organism: Symmetromphalus regularis; assembly: GCA_032355785.1. Lineage (NCBI taxonomy): Eukaryota > Metazoa > Mollusca > Gastropoda > Neomphalida > Neomphalidae > Symmetromphalus > Symmetromphalus regularis. The sequence goes on along the minus strand of JAULBS010079594.1, from coordinate 13,625 downwards.
GGAGGCCGGCTCACACTTGACTACATGTCAAAATTTACAAATGTTTGACATCCAATAGACAATGATCAATAAATGAAAGTGCTCTGCTGGTGTTGTTAAACAAAACAAAAACAAACCCTTTTCAATCAGCAGCTTACCTACCCATTAAGCCTTGCGAACCACTTACCATACTAAGATTTGTCAAACGGCTTCACCACCACATCAGAGCTAGTCCTCATCAGGGGCGAACATCAAATTTTAATCTTTTGCCACCATAAATGATTTAAATGCATTGGCGTTGCATGGGTCTTTTTTCTAGTGAACCAATGCTAGTTATATCTCGTATTTTAATCAACTTTTATAATATTAATCACATTAAAAAAAAATTCTGCAAACAAATCTAGTCAGGCAGTTGCCTCAATGGAAGCTACGCCACTGAAATGTATGCACCCCTAACAATTGCAGTAAAAAAAAAACAGAAAAGAAATTGGATGCCAGTCTCCTACCCAGGCAAAACAAAAACAACATCTTGTTTACGTGGGTAATCCAAGTCATGCATATAAATATAGACTATTAAATTTCCATAATTGTTTGCACAATTTACAAGGTGTCGTGAATGAGTATTAAACTTTAATCAGCAGCTAGTTAATAGAAAATTATTATACATATGCAGGGCCTGATTTAGAACTGGATGGGAGGGGGGGCGGGTCACTTCAGGTTCGGGGGACCCTCAACATAGAAATTACATGACTAATAAAAAAAAAAGATAATTCCTAGTGAGGGGCTCCCTCTGGCAGGGGGTATAGGAGAACAGTATTTTCCTGGAAAATATTTACTTTTTAATGTCTCACATTAGCAACCACCATAGGCTTACGGGTTACCATTTTGGGGGGTAGGGGGTGGGGAAAGAGTCAATATTTAAATATTTGCCAGTATTTAAATGTTTTAAAAGAAAATGCCTCCGTGATTTCTGCCTGAATAAAAACTTGCTTTAGCTTTAGGGGGTGTGAGGAGCAGTTGACCCCTGTCTCGTTCACTTATGGCCACCCCCGTCTCGTTCACTTATGGCCACTCCCCACTCCATTCTATAAATACTGACTAGAAGTATATGTAACTTCTTCAAAGAAGTTATTTATTTTGGCATATCATTTCCCATTACAAACACTATACTTCAAAAAACACAATACCCCCACCCCCTCACAAACAATAAAAAATCTCCTGACAAATCATCACTTAAGTGTCCAACAAACACAAAATGAGCATAGCATGAAAATTCTTTATTAAAGTTGGTACAATTCAAAACCTTAACTCCTTTGAAAAAAAGAAAGAAAAGCAGATGTTTCTAAACAAAGATGAAATGAACTCATTCTTACAAACATTTAATGTTAGTACAATATATATTATCAGGACCATCTTTGAGAGTTGGATGGGGGGGGGGGAGGGGGGAGGTGGGCACTCATGGATCTGATACAAACTGCATATCAGATATTGGTTACAATTATATATATATATATACACACTGGGGCATAGCCAGAAAGGAGAAAACGCTAAGGCAAACCCAGATGCTGGAAACTTGAACCATGTGGATAATAAATATCAGTATCATGGGGGGAAAAGTATAACAAATCTGCTGAAATTCCAGACGAGGCAAGCACTGGCTAAGCTAGATATATATATATGAGCTCAAATGAAGGGATACGTACCCCTCGGCCCCCACGGGTCTGATTACTGTTCAGACTAAAGTAGACTGGTTTTGTAAGAAAAGGATCAGAAGGTGGGTACAGGTGCATAGAAGGGTCTTTGATCGAAGTGGATAAGGTGGGGATCTTAAAATATATAATAAATGCAGATCATTTTATCAAGAAATGCTGGTGGTAAACTGCTAGTGGATATACTCAGTAATACATGATGGGTACCTCTCCATCTGTGGTGACTTAAAAACAGTTCTGTATTTTTCACCATATTCAACCCAGGCTTTTCAAAGAATTTAGAGAAAAATAAGATCTTATTGTCATAGAAAACAAACAGAGGACATTAAACAAGTTGCCATTTATTATCAAATTTATGTCCCTCTTAAAATAATTTTTCTTTGTCATGAGGGACATAAATTTGATAATAAATGGTAACAAGTTTGATATTCTATTTATTACCCCAGACAATTCTATTCTTTAAACTTTCTAATTGTGCAGCAGTTATCCTAAAATGTTATGGATGACGTTACAATGTACATTTTTCAAGTTTTACTGACATCATTTGCACTTTTATAAAATTATAATGATGTCGTATTTAATACAGGCAAGGTTATTGGTCATAACGGCCAGAGTTATCCAATGAAATGTCCTGTTAAATCAGTGTATATTTCTCACTGAGAAATTATGAAAAATATCTCCCAGTTATGAGTGCCCACTGGGGTAATAATATTTATTAATGAACCCCAAGCACCAAAATTGTATTGCTATAGATGGTTCATAGAAAACATAAAACATTCTTAGGCCTATAGGTTCAGATGAACATATTCCTAAAATGAAAGTACAAAAATAAATTTATTTTTAAAATATTGTCAAAGAAAAGCTGAACTGTAAAAACAATAATACATCTTCATATGATACATGTATGTGAACGATCACGTGGGAAAACTTGCAATTTAGCAAACAAAAAACCTTATTAACCCCTTAAACTGCATGCAGCAATCAGCAATGCCATGGAGTTTTTCAATCTTTGCGGCACATTTTTTGCTGCGGACTAAATTATTTTTTTCAAGATTTTATTATTATTATTAAAAATAAAGTATACTTTACCCTATTTCTCCACAGCATTTATTTTGCCATGGATATTTTCTTAATTGCAGGGGTCATCTTAGTGGTCATCCATTTTTTTCATCATTTTCACGAGCGTACAAAATGTACTTTGGTGGGGAAGGGGTTAAAGGGATATGTACACTTTTAAAAATAATAAAAAATGACGATAATACAATTTCGGAATCATTTGTTTTTCTTTTCAGTTTGTACACTTTTTTGGGGGGAAGGGAGGGGGTCTGGTAAAAGAATATGTTTTGTACGCTTGTTAAAATGATGAAAAAAATGGATGACCTTTTAGTGTATTTTTTCATCAAATACATGACACAACGATTTCAGCCGTATTATATAAGACATTACTGTCATGTTGCAGATTTTCTCATGTGATCACTCAAATACTCATTCAAAAAAGTTAGGGACTTTTAAGATTTATTATTTTTAAAATAATAACCTGTAAATTGCCAATGATACCGGATAACACATATTTGCATGAGACTCTAGTATCCTACCTCAGTGATTTGGAAAACAAAAAATATTGTCATCTTAAGGCCAGAGTTTTTTATTATTCATTTCACGAACCCACTGATCTTACATTTTGCTAAATTAAAATAAAATTAAAAATGATTTTTTTTTTTCGCTGACTGTCCTGGAGAGTAGAAAAAAAAGAAGAAAAAAAAACCTTTACCAGGTTTTTAACAAAAACATTAAATTTACAGTTTGAAGTTGAATAATTTCTTTTCATAGTGGGTGAATATAGAAGTATGCAGGCATATGACCAGTTAAATGAGTAAAACTGGTAAATTAATTTGATACCAAATTTTATTTTCTCCTCCTTCCTACTCTATTTTTGGGGGTCTATGTTTGATAAACTTACTCCCCTGGGTCAGTGGGCCTCATCATTGGACACCGGTTTGGGGGGGTTGGGGAGGGGCATGTGGCAGAACCATTATGGATTTGGTCACGTTAATAGTTTAGTGATGGTGCTTGAGAAACAAAAAATAAAAAAAACTCTGGCCTAAAAGTGATCATTAACTATTTTGAATGAGAATATTTAACAGCATATTTAACAAACAACATATTAAATACTTCAGTAAAACAGACAAATAGAAACACTGGTTATCATCAATGGTACAGTGAACATACATCTTGTTTCAAATAGTGTAACAGTACCATCTGTAAAGAGATTCATTAAAACAAATCTTAAAAATTAAAAAAACGTGATGATTCCAAACTTGTTGTTTGATACAGTCGAACAGACTCGGTATATCATTGTTTAAAAAATCACATGGGTTAAATACTGATTAAATAAATTTAACAGAACAGCCTTTATAGAATATAGATATTATTTATAAATATCTTGCTTTCTGCAATACAATTTACTTTAGTTGGGTGGCAAAAATTAAAGTGACATATTAAAAAAAAATTCTTCTTTTTTATATCCATATTTAAAAAATCCATATAAATTTAAACATTTCTAAATCAGAAGAAAATAAATGTCTGCATTTGTTTAGATTGTCCAAAATAACCCATGCCATGTTGCTAAATGGTCCAAAATGAAGTTGACTGTTAATTAGTTTTGATTCACAACAGTCTGTGGTCAAATAAACAATAATTCTTCCTTTTCTTCTTTATTTTAAAAATTAATTTAATTAATTAATTTTTAAAATGGAATTTCAGTAATAAAATATTTAGACAGTATACTTTTATGACCAGTGGCCATAAGAAAATACAATAAAATATTTTATGATTTTCCAGGTTTTTCAGATATGGTTATACATATAGACTAGGAATACATAATGAAAATATCATGAAAAAGTAATTGTGCGTAAACAGCAGATTTAGCCAAAATATCATTCAGGGGTCAAAACTAGCTGATATTCCTACTGAACAGAAATGTTTGTAACTAAAATCAGTTGGGACATCTGTGTTTCAATCCCTGTCTTTGTATGTATTACAAGTAAGTGTTAGTAACAGATTTTAAAATATTATAAATATTAATGATAAATGCTTTGCATGTGCACCAAAAAATACATGTTAAATAAACATTATGCAGGACTGAAATGCACAGCAAAAACAAACAGACGGCAGAGTATAAACATTAGAGACCAGAAAATACAAACTGTCTTTGTAAATACAATTAACTTTGTAAAAACATTTAACTGTCTTTGTAAATACAATTATCTGCCTTTGTAAATATAATTACAGGGATTTATCAAGGTTTTATATGGTGCCGAACACTGCCCCCTTCCCAACGGCAAATGGCACTGAAAATTCCCAATTTCTGGTCTTTAAATTCCCAAATTGGTTAATAAACATAATATTACAGTTACATAAATTCATTAGTGTGAATAAACTTCCCAATTATGATTAAAATTGCGCTAATTTTCAGCCATAGGACCATGGTGAAAAACCCTTAATAAATCCCTGAATTAACTTTGTAAATACAATTAACTGTCTTTGTAAAAATAATTAAGTGTATAAATACAATAACTACTTTAAATTTGTAAATACTATTAACTCTTTGTAAATACTATTAACTCTTTGTAAATACAATTAACTCTTCGTAAATACAATTAAATGATGTTGGTCCTCCAGGTTTTATAACACAAACAGTTGTCTTAACCTAAATTCTAGTTTCCGTTATTATCAATATACTATCTATATCAGGGGTTCCCAATCTTTTTCATCCTGTTTACCCCTAGCAACATTTAGAAATTTTTTTACACCTACCCTGTTTCATTCAGTAATTTGAGTTTATGCTTCAACCATGGCGTCAATCCGGCTTAAAAAGTGAGGACAAACTACCTCGCGCCTCGATGTTTAACAAAGTTTGAAGACTGTTTCTCACGTCGAAAAAGTAAAGTTTGTTTTATTTAACGACGCCTCTAGAACACATTGATTTATATCTTATCATCGGTTATTGGACGTCAATCATATGGTCATTCTGACATATGTATTTAGAGGAAACCCACTGCCACAACATAGGCTACTCTTTGCAATAAACAGCAAGGGTCTTTTATATGCACCGTCCCACAGACCTTTGATGAACCAGTAATGGACCACTGGCTGGAACGGAAAACAGCCCAAACTGCAAGTTGGTCCACTGAGAAGGATCGATCCGATGACCGACCAGTTCCCAGGCAGACACTCTACCGTTATAGCTACATCCAGCTCCCTGTTTAATTTAAAAGGCCACTATCTAGACTGGTTGGTTGGTTGTACTTATTTTTGTGCTTATATCCAATTAAGGTTCAAGCACACTGTCCTGGACACATCACTGTCTCAAGTGGACACATCACTGTCTCAAGTGGACACATCACTGTCTCTTAAGTATAACTGCCAGACTTAAGGGCCACTGTCTCCAGTAGGCACCAGTAAGTATAACTGCTTAATACAAAGGGCTACTGTCTCAAGCGGACACCTCTGTTAAGAATAAGTGCTTGATTTAAAGGGCCACTGTCTAAAACGGACACCTCTGTTAAGTATAAATGCCTGATTTAAAGGGCCATTGTCTCAAGCGGACATCTCTGTTAAGTATAAATGCCTGATTTAAAGGGCCATTGTCTCAAGCGGACACCTCTGTTAAGTATAAATGCCTGATTTAAAGGGCCATTGTCTCAAGCGGACATCTCTGTTAAGTATAAGTGCCTGATTTAAAGGGCCATTGTCTCAAGCGGACATCTCTGTTAAGTATAAGTGCTTGATTTAAAGGGCCATTGTCTCAAGCGGACATCTCTGTTAAGTATAAGTGCCTGATTTAAGGGCCACTGTTTTGAGAGGACACCTCTGTTAAATATAAGTGCCTGATTTAAGGGCAGTGTCTTGATTGTTAAGTACAAAAGCCATATTTATATTTTTATATATAGAAAACTGTCATAGATACTTTCCATTTTCTCAAATCATATAATTTTGTATAATATTACTCATCAATGCAATCACCTGTCTTTAGAAGTCACTTTTTGTTACTCCATTTGGTGTCTGCTTAAGATAGGTTTAACAAAACAAAATGTCCTTTTTTGGTAGGTGCTCTTTATATACAGGTTTAAATATACAAAGGGGACATTGAAGAGTGGGCTACTTACACATGTGGTTGTTATGCAAGGTAGCTTTATCACAGGTTTGAGTGAACGAATGCAATGCAATTCACACTATCAGGTAGTTAATCAGTGCCAGATGAACTGAATGGAGTATAAAATAACTATAAAGGAACGGAATGGAAGTATAACCAAACCGATTGTTTAATCAGTGGTTGTCAGGTAGCAAACATGAAGTAACCAAAGGAAAAGATTGTTTGTTTAATGACATCCCAACACATTGTTTATTCATTGGCTGTTTGGGGTCAGACACATACAACCCTGGAAATTACCCGCAGCAATCAGCAATGCCATGGAGATTGTCGCATAGTTTTTCATTCTCCGCAGCACTTTTTTGCCATTGATTTATTTTATTTATTTTTTTATTTTTAAAAATAAAGTATACATTGTACTTTATGCTAAAATTGCCGTGGAAAATGCCATGGACACTATTTCTCCACAGCATTTATTTTGCTGTAGACATTTTCTTAATTGCAGGGGTTGCATATGGTACTTTACCAAAACCTGCTACTGCCACATAGGCTACTCTTTCAAATTAGCAGCAAGGGATATTTTATATGTCTTTCCCACAGACAGGACAGCTCATACCATGCCCTTTGATAAAAACAGTAGCGGACCACTGGACAGTGGATGAGGAGTACACTTACCCATTGAGCCTTGTAGAGCACTCACTCTGGGTTGGAGACAATATCGAAATTAAAAATCCTATGCCTCAACTGAGATTTGATCACAGTACCTACCAGCCATGAGACTGACAGCTTAACCACTGCACCATCAAAGCCAGTATATTCATTAGCAAGTACAGCTATACACAAAGAAATGATATTGAAATTAGTTATATATTTAGTCCATTAGTCAAATGATTAAAATATACGGGAAAAACAGACTGACATATGGGACCTGCCACCACGAAATGACTCTTAACTTGAATTTTTGTTGTTTTTAGTTATTGAATTGTTAAAAAGTTCAAATGCTGCTCTTCATTTTGATACTTGAATCAAGTTTCTACTGCAATTAGTCTTGAAGTTATGGATGTTTGAAGTTGAAAGGTACATGTATGCTGGTGCCCATTTTGAGAAAATTCACTTTAAAATTTGTCTTGTCTATATCACAGTTTTTCCAATACGTTTAAACATATTTAATGATATTTTAGATCAAAATATGTTAACTGTAACATAATACAAGATTTGATCATTTTACATTTTTAAAAAGAATGAAACCAACAGAGATTGTACCTCGGGGCATATTTTCGTCTGTAGCGCTGATAACGGATGTGAGTTGAGACTCATTTCGTCGTGGCAGGTCACATATGTGGATTTAACAGTTTTTTTCTCCTAATATCTTTTCATACAGAATGGATAGTCATACGAAGACTGACCTGATATCGGTCTGTGTGCAGGATAACTCCCTTGGTGTTGGTTAAGTTGTATTCTATCCCACCAAACGTATCCATGTGTCGTTTTGGTACTAGGATTTTTTTCAGAATCGTTGAAGACCTGAAATACATAAGAAGAGTAGTCAGTCATTTCCATATTATAGGCATGTAACTTTTTAATGATATACGTGAAAAAAATAAACAATTATTATAGAAGGAAAGGACTGTTTGTTTATTGACACCCCAGTACATTGTTTATTCAGCGACTATTAGGTGTCTGACTTATGATATTCTGTGACTCATGGTCTTTAGAGTAAACCTGCTACTGCCACATAGGCTACTCTTTCCAATTAGCAGCAAGGGATGTTTTATATGTGTTTTCACAGAGACAGGAGAGCATACACCACGGTCTTTGATAAACCAGCTGTGGACCACATTAATCTGTGTTAATGGCTTATTGAGCATTTTATCCTATATAGGCCTACTGGACTATTGGTAATGCATGTGAATGAGAAGAAGATGCGTGCAAATTTTGTTTTTAATTACATAAGAATGGGTAAGACCAAACAAATGAATAGGAAATATTCAATATTAAATTTTGAGTATTATTACACATTAAACCCATTGGGGTTGTGCTGGGCTGTAGCCAGAGAAGGAAAAATGCTGAGACAAACCCAGACACTGGGAGCTTGAACCATGTGGATAATAAATATCAGTATCAAGGGGAAAAAAATAAAACAAATCTGCAGAAATTTCAGACGAGGCAAGCACCTCTTCTGCCTTATGCTGGTTATGCATTGTGTTTATAAATGAAGCAATGGCAACTCACATGAAATTCTGAGGTAGAAATGGGACCGGATCAGGATTCACGTTAAAGTCAGGTTCTTCACATTCCAAAATCCGATGTTTCAGATGACGAAGCTGAAGAATTAAAATAAGTAATGAAAGAAAGCTGCATAAAGTATGTAATGTAATGTACATTAGGGGTCATCATTTTTTTTCATCATTTTCATTAGCGTACAAAATATACTTTGTGGGGGTGGGGGGGTTAAAGGGACATGTACACTTTTTTTTCAAAATAGGGGAGGGGGTCTGGAAAAAAAAAGAGTACATTTTGTATGCTCCTGAAAATGATGAAAAAAATGGATGACACGCTTAGTTATTTTTACAATATAATGATGGATGTTGGATACTCTAAAATGCACAGCAAAAATAATTATTTCCAGCCAGTACTTTGGTAAAAGTAAAATAAACATTTTTACCTTACCTCATATAGTTCTAATTTTGTATCTTCTAAAGCAATCTGTTTTAAGGCAAACATCTTTTTTTGCTGCTGTTCTGTTAGCTTTCTCACATCTTGAACAAGTATAGCACTGTCTTTGTGTGAAAATCAATGCTACATGCTCAGAGAAAGACAGCATCAAGGAAATCGATGTCCACGGTAGTTGATTGATAGGGAATTGTATTGACAGATCACAGATAATACCCCGGTTTCTAGTGTCTGGCTGTCAAATTCAAATGTGACCATGGTGCTTCATAACTAATGGTGGAAATTCTTTTTTAAACTGAGAAATCTCATTAAAAAATTATAATTTTCACTTTTACGAGGATTGCCACTTTAGCTATTCAGAATTTTAAATAGTCATCAATGCTATAAAAAGACTTGGGATGATTTATTATATATTATTCTGCATTAAACTTTTTTCATTATTCAAACAGTATTAATATATCACATGATTTTAAGCTAGTGACTGGGCCTAGTCCTCTTCAGTATTTGGTTCACAATCATTTAATAACAAATTCCATAGAATTAATTTTAAAAAACATTTTGTTTCCATTTTTTTTCAATGTATATTAATTAGTAGAATGTGGAATAAAGTTTTCACTGTGACTAATTTCTCTATTACAGCTGTATTTATATTTTCATCTTTTGGACTTTGTGTCAGTTATTTTCTTATCACATATTAGCCATCTTTTTCTTGTTAGTAATACTTGTACATGTAATGCGAATATGAGGTCATTCAAAATCATCAATATTTTTTTATTTGTACACAATGTATGCTTGTTGGCTTGTTGGGGTAGGTGTGTGGGATGTTAGTTAAAATATGCATATCAAAATTAATCATTAAAATGCTGACTAAAATCATTACAAGTGTATCTTTTACTTTTAAGTATACTAATAAAATTAGTATTCTGTTTGAACATTAAAATGTTAATCAACCAGTGGTGGACCTTTTCTCATTACTGCATGTGTTGTTACGAGAGGTTAATAATAACACAGCTGGTGACATGATAATTTCAGCCATGTTGGAAAATGGCTGTGTTCTCATACTGTATATACTTGCCTATAAGTCAACATTTTAGCACAAAAATATGTTTTTAAAGACCAGTGGAATCGACTTATAGGTAGGTCAAAGACATATAAATAGTAGCTTATAAAGAGAAGACTACTCATTAATAGAGAAGATACCCCCATTTATTATTGTATTTTGCATTTCAACAAGATATTATTGGTCTCAGTGGCACAGTGGTTAAACTGTCAGTCTCATGGCTGGTAGGTACTGGGATCAAATCTTAGTCGAGGCATGGGATTTTTAATCTCGATACCGATTCCAATCTAGAATGAGTGCACCGTAAAGGCTCAATCAGTAGGTGTAAGCCACTTACACTGACCAGGCTGTGGTATGTGCTGTCCTGTCTGTCAGAAAGCAGATATAAAAGATCCCTTGCTGCTAATCAGAAAGAGCAGCCTATGTGGAGGTAGCAGGTTTCCTGTAAAGACCATGAGTCACAGAATATCGTATGTCAGACACCTAATAGCCACTGAATAGACAATGTGTTGGTGTGTCGTTAAACCAACAATCCTTTCCTTTCAACTAGATATTATAAAATGAAGAGGAGAGATTGCAGCTTTAAGAACATTACTAGATTAAATTATTGAAAGAAATCTTGCATTAGAAATGATTCTCCGTTCCAACCAGTGGTCAACAACTGGTTTATCAAAGGCTGTGGTATATGCTGTCCTGTCTGAGGGACGGTGCATATAAAAGACCCCTTGCTAGTTATCGAAGGAGTAGCCTATGTGGCAGCAGCAGGATTCCTCTAAATACATATGTAAGAATGACCATATGATTGATGTCCAATAACTGATGATAAAATATAAATCAATGTGTTCTAGAGGTTTGTTAAATAAAATAAACTTTACTTTAGAAATGATTCAACTGGTAAATATATCAGATTTAATGGCAACTGGTCTAGGACAAATATTTACTTTTTTTAAATTTCTATTACCTACAATGAACTCTAATACAAACCTACCACAAACAATTCTGCTGTCAGTATTGTAAAATGTATGCTGATTACAATCTTTTGTTAAAAAGGTAAATATTGGTACATTTAGTAAATGCTAGTCTAATAATAAGAAATGTTCTTCTGTAAGTCAACAGAAAGAGTAGCCTAAGTGGCGGCTGCAGGTTTCCTCTAAAGATATATGTCAGAATGACCATATGTATGATGTCCGATGATAAGATCAAAATCAATGTGCTCTAGAGACGTTATTAAATAAAACAAACTTTACTTTTTCTTTCTTTAAGTCAAGTACTACATGGTTATGTACAGTAAACCCTGTCTAAACTGCCATGGATCATCTGATACAGAAATCTGCTTAATTTAGTAATCTGTCCAAACCAGAAATGGTATGGGAATATGCATATACTATCTTCATTTGTTTTTTAATATATTTTAGTTTGTATTTTATCACTGAAAAATGCCAGAAGGAAGTATAAAAAGTAAAGTAAAGTTTGTTTTATTTAACGACGTCTCTAGACTTTTATCTTATCATCGGCTATTGGACGTCAATCATATGGTTATTCTGACATATTTTACAGAGGAAGCTTGCTGCCACCACATATGCTACTCTTTCTGATATGAAGCAAGGGGTCTTTTATATGCACCATCCCTCAGACAGGACAGCACACACAACAGCCTTTGATGAACCAGTTGTGGACCACTAGTTGGAATGGAAAATGCCAGCATATGCATCCAATCTTTTTTTTTACCTTTTGAATCTGAGTCTAGCTGTTTATAGTGCACTGTATGGTAGTAATCTGATATTAACTTTATTTAAAGTGTACAGTAAACAGTACAAAAACACTGTATGTAAAAGCTATTGACCACTACGTGTACCCGGTGACTGGTCATGCAGACAATCACAGTTAACGGAGCATGAGTGCATTAAGCTTTCACTGAAATGAATACCTGTTTAATAACAATTGAGTGGCTAAATGTTAATAATAGCAGATTTTCTATTTTAGGTGCCACAACTTCTAGGATTGATCGTACTCAACAGGCCCATGCCAGTAAAGCTTTTCTTATTCCAACAGATGCAGAAGATGCTACATTATCTATGGAAGAACCTTCTTGTTCTATATATTTGTATCAACCCCTGAAACTGCCTATGGCATTCGGGAATGCTGAGGAGATTACCCACGGCATTCGGGAATGCTGTGGAGATTGCCCACGGCAATCGGGAATGCTGTGGAGATTGCCCACAGCAATTCAAAATGCTGTGGAGATTGCTACAGTTTTTCATTCTTCATGGCACTATTTTGTTGTGGACAAAAAAAAAATTGTTGTGTATTTTTTCTTATTATTAAAAATAAAGTATACTTTCTGCTAAAATTGCTGTGGTAAATGCTGTGGACACTATTTCTCCACTGCATTTATTTTGCAGTGGATATTTTCTTAATTGCATGGGCTGTGTATTAATTACATGTAAGTGTGTAGTATAGAGTATTGGGAAATTACAAAAAAATTGTTTTAATTCATATTACAATCAGTTTTTTTTCTTTCTTTGTAGCACTATTTTGCTGCGGACAAAAAAAAAATATTTTATTTTTTCTTATTATTAAAAATAAAGTATACTTTCTGCTAAAATTGCTGTGGAAAATGCTGTGGACACTATTTCTCCACAGCATTTATTAACGAGATACATATCAAATACCTATAATGTGATAGGTGCTATGTGACAGGTTCACAAAGGCAAGGAATGTTTGTTTTACTGTAGTATACAGTATTGGGAAATAACAAAAAACAAAAAATCATATAACAAAAAATCATATAACAAAAAAGCTATCTGTGTAAAAAATCTTTATATAGATATTTATCATTTTACCTACCACTACTTACTGTATATCAAATACCTATGATAAGTTTAGTAACCACATGCATGTGTATTGTAGTTACGGAAGTATTTATACCTGTGTTGACACGGCTAACATGGTGCTATACAAAGTCAAAGGCTCTCCGAGATACATATCAAATACCTATAATGTGATAGGTGCTATGTGACAGGTTCACAAAGGCAAGGAATGTTTGTTTTAC
>JAULBS010079583.1:0-19431 GCA_032355785.1 Symmetromphalus regularis | reverse complement strand
CCTGCCTGCCTGCCTGCCTGCCTGCCTGCCTGCCTGCCTGCCTGCCTGCCTGCCCGCCCGCCCGCCCGCCCGCCCGCACGTCCGTCCGTCCGTCCGTCCGTCCGTCCGTCCGTCTGTCTGTCTGTCTGTCTTTCTGTGTGTGTATCTGTTTGTCTGTCTGTCTATCTTAGGTGTGAGATGTTGCAGTATTTATATATATGGTGAATATGGTTTTTAAAAGGTTGATTCTAACACTTACATCGGCACGATGATACATATATAATGGTTACGTTGTGGGGGTCACGGCTGGTAGGTACTGTGATCAAATCTCTGTCCAGGCATATAGAGAGTTTCACAAGACCCAGTGAGTAAGATACACTTGCACGGACTAGTGGTCTGCAACTGGTTTATCAAAGGCCGTGGTATGTGCTTTTTTCTCTGTGAGAAAGTGCATATGAAATATTTCTTGCTGCTGATTGGAACCAGCAACCTATGTGGCTTTAACGGGTTTCATCTAAAAAATCATTAATAGTAAAACATCTAATATCAGTCGCGGATCCAGGATGTCAGAAACGGGAGATCAAATGTGATGGGTGAACAGGACTGGGGAAAATGGTGAATTTTCACGTCCTTCCACAAGGAAAAAAATATATTTTAAAAAAACGAGAAAAGGGGGATCCGGACACCCTGGATCTCTCTCTGGATCACTACTGAAAAGCGACTGAATAACCAATGCGCTGGGGTTTCATTAAACATGCAATCCATTCTAGCATGTACAGTGGGTTCGTCTCTGGGAATTGATTAGATGTAATGCACCCAGCAGTATCCGCGATGTCCTAGTTCAGGTGACGTCTTTATGGTGTTTACGGGTCTTCTGGAGACGTGGTACAGTTTCCTACAAGTGTCGCTTCTCGAAATGTAAAGTTTGTTTTATTTAACGACGCCTCTAGAGCTCATTGATTTTTATCTTATCATCGGCTATTGTACGTCAATCACATGGTCATTCTGACATATTTATTTAGAGGAAACCCGCTGCCGCCACATAGGCTACTCTTTTCGATAAGCATCAAGGTTTTTTTATATGCACAGTCCTACAGAGAGGACAACACATACCACGGCCTTTGATGAACTAGCTATAGATCACTGGTTGGAACGGAAAATAGCCGAAACTGCAAATGGATACACTGAGAAGGATCGATCCGACGAACGACTGGTTTTAGCTACACCCCGCTTCCTGCATCTCGAAATGATGCAAATAGATCGTAATCTGGCTTAGCTGTGTTGACGAGTTCGACGTCGTAATCTGGCTTAGCTGTGTTGACGAGTTCGACGTCGTAATCTGGCTTAGCTGTTGTGACGAGTTCGACATCGTAATCTGGCTTAGCTATGGTGACGAGTTCGACATCGTAATTTGGCTTAGCTATGGTGACGAGTTCGACATCGTAATCTGGCTTAGCAGTGTTGACGAGTTCTACATCGTAATCTGGCTTAGCTGTGTTGACGAGTTCTACATCGTAATCTGGCTTAGCTGTGTTGACGAGTTCTACATCGTAATCTGGCTTAGCTATGGTGACGAGTTCGACATCGTAATCTGCCTTAGCTGTGTTGACGAGTTCTACATCGTAATCTGGCTTAGCAGTGTTGATGAGTTCTACATCGTAATCTGGCTTAGCTATGGTGACGAGTTCTACATCGTAATCTGGCTTAGCTATGGTGACGAGTTCTACATCGTAATCTGCCTTAGCTGTGTTGACGAGTTCTACATCGTAATCTGGCTTAGCTATGGTGACGAGTTCGACATCGTAATCTGGCTTAGCTGTGTTGACGAGTTCGACATCGTAATCTGGCTTAGCTGTGGTGACGAGTTCGACATCGTAATCTGGCTTAGCTATGGTGACGAGTTCGACATCGTAATCTGGCTTAGCTATGGTGACGAGTTCGACATCGTAATCTGGCTTAGTTGTGTTGACGAGTTCTACATCTTAATCTGGCTTAGCTGTGTTGACGAGTTCGACATCGTAATCTGGCTTAGCTATGGTGACGAGTTCGACATCGTAACCAGGCTTAGCTGTGTTGACGAGTTCGACATCGTAATCTGCCTTAGCAATGTTGACGAGTTCCACATCGTAATCTGGCTTAGTTGTGTTGACGAGTTCGACATCGTAATCTGGCTTAGCTGTGTTGACGAGTTCGACATCGTAATCTGGCTTATCCATGGTGACGAGTTCGACATCGTAATCTGGCTTATCTATGGTGATGAGTTCGACATCGTAATCTGGCTTAGCTGTGTTGACGAGTTCTACATCGTAATCTGGCTTAGCTGTGTTGATGAGTTCGACATCGTAATCTGGCTTATCCATGGTGACGAGTTCGACATCGTAATCTGGCTTAGCTGTGGTGACGAGTTCGACATCGTAATCTGGGTTAGCTATGGTGACGAGTTCGACATCGTAATCAGGTTTAGCAATGGTGACGCGTTCGATACGTAATTTGCCTTGTATCTGCAGACCTTGTTTAACTATTTTAAATATCTATACAATTTATTTTAGTCCCCTTGAGTCATTGTCCTGTTACGTTAATTATTGTTAAATACTGATACACAGATTATGAGATGATTAAAAAGTCTAAAGTAAATTCGCTGTGGATTTAGATTATTATTTTCTCATTTATATTTGTTATCACTGGCTTTCCTGTCATGCTCGCCCTATGTATAGCTTTTAATCCTTGTCATAGGAAATCGCATTTGAATTTTTTCTCAAATATATTGATTTCTGGATATAGTTGCATGCATGTCTGCATTAAGGTAGTGCAGGAGCGGATGCAGGATTTCTGAAAGGGGGGTCCAAATGTGATTGGTGAATAGGATTGGGGGAAATAGTTCATTTTCACGTCCTTCCACTCTGAAAATACATATAAAACAATTTTTAAATCTAGAATAGGGGAGGGTCCGGAGCCCAGTTGACATCGCGAACCCCTCTCTGGATCCGCTACTGGAGTGGGATGTACCTCAAACGGTAGAGTCTTCACCTGTGAACCGGTCGGTCGTTGGATCCTTTTCAGTGCACCCATTCGCAGATATGGTTATTTTCCGTTCCAAGCAGTAGTCCACAACTGGTTCATTAAAGGCAGTGGTATGTGCTGTCCTGTATGTGTGTGTGTGTGTGTGTGTGTGTCAGAATGGTCATATGATTGACGTCCAATAGCCGATGATAAGATAAAAATCAATGTGCTCTAGAGGCCTCGTTAAATACAACAAACTTTACTTTTACTTTTGTAAACGTTCAGTTTACGTTCATGATCAAATAGCTCGCGGGTGCTCGCCAGACTTGTTGTTGCACTTCAGCTTAAACCCATTGCGTTTGTTTGGAACCAGTTAAGTTATTACGTAGCGTCTGCAAAGACTAGTCTGTCCTGAAGGCAAGTTATTATAACAGGCACGGATGCAGGATTTCTGAAAGGAGGGAAATCCAAATATGATGAGTGAATAGGACGGGGAAAATGGTAATTTTCACGTCATTCCATTCGGATAATGTAAAAAAAAAAAAAAAAAAAATGGAAAGTGGGGGTCGGACCCCCTGGACCCACACTCTGGATCTGCTACTGTTATCATTTATACATATAATGTTTACATTTTGTCCGCTTGACATACTCATTCAGTCTTGGGTTATCATTCCTCATTAGCTCGAAGAGTTTACTTTCAATAATATTACAGATAGGGGGCATTCTTAAACAGCGCGGGGCGGCCATGTTTTGTTCAATTTTAATTAAGTAGGGTGCAAATATTATCGGAATCGACCCCCTGGGTCTTCTTAGTGGGTCTCTGTTTGTTCAGCACTTGTAGATTTTCTCTAAGAAAGCATATTGACAAAGAAGATCAATTCCTTTACAAATTGGCATTTACTATATGTGAAGAACGTGTGTTTGTATAACTCTATGGCAGGAAATGAAGAATGGAAGACGCAAAAAATGCATAACTTAAGAGAGTCGGCGTTCATTAGAAGAGGCTTTTGTTGATCGTGTGCAAAATGAACTGAGCATGCGTGGGATACAGACAACTTCCTTTGAATTCAGCGCATGTATTGTTACTAATGTGTTAAGCTTTAGGAGCGAATTCTGTCTGATAAATGTACTCACGTCACCCACCCCTTCAATCATGGGCGTAAATCCTGGTGGGTAGAGGGGCAACTCCCTATATTTTGGACGGTGGGATGCCTATATAATAAACAGCTCCTCCCACCCACTCACCCCAACCCCCCCCCACCCCCTACACACACACACTTTTTGTTTCTTAAAATTGAAATAAAGAGCCTAAATAATATGTTCCAGTATTTGTCTTTATGATATCAATGTAACACTTAGCTATGTGGTCTTAACGTAAACATACAGAAGTACACAGGGGGTCTATTACAGTTGGACGGTTTTAGCCGGAAACGGCATTTCAAAAATCTAGGATCTTTAAAAAAAAGGGGGCATGCTTCTACCTCACCTCCCCGGCTCTTTCAGGGCCGACGGAATGCATTTATAAGTGTGGGAGGCACTGAAATGTCGGTGACCGAAGGGCAGCAGTGTTCCTGCCGGAACCCCCTCATACTTAGTGAATTTTGTATTAGTTGTCCACTAAAAAAAGGGGTAGCATGGATCCCTGCCCAGCCCCCCGCCCCAACTTTATGTGGCTTTTGTGTGTACTATAATTCCTAACAATGGGTCTCCAATTTTTCTTTTGTTTATGGCCTCACCAAGTGTTAATCCGACAATGACTGTTACCGTATATTGGTGGAGTGACCACTATGTGACCTCCAATAACAATATGTTTCTATGTAGTTATTAGGCTTCTGCCAGTAAAACTATCTTGCGTTCAGGACAGGCTAGCATGCACGGTCGCTACGCAACAATTTCACTGGTACCAAACGTTCTCACTGGATTTAACATGAAGCGTAAAACCTAGTCCAGCCAGCATTCTAGCTAGCAATTTCGTCCTGAACGCAGCAAAAGTTTAATTAATTGTTATGTGGATTCAACTCAATCTATAATTATTATTATAAATGAAAACCATCTGAAAATAAAAAGTAGATTATTTTGTTTAACGACGTCTCTAGAGCACACAGGTTTTTACACAGGTTTTGCTCATGCAAATAGGTATAAAATACATATTTATAATAATTGATGTTTCATGATAGGCAGAGTGTTGCTTAGCTAGAGAGCTGAGACGGCAGTGGTAATAATTAAAAGTCATTGTGTCTTTGATTGTTGCGTAACATTGAAGTGGAACTAATTCCTCTTGATTGACTGCATCTAATTTTTTAATAATACAAAGATTATTTATTTGCCAGGAAATAAATGTTTGATAGCCATACATATACATTTATAATTAACATAATATAATGTGAGCATTGTGGGGAATTGTGAACAGAATCAATAGTTAAAGGTTAATACATGCATAATAATATACAATACAACAGAGAATTCCTCATATACCATTATTGTCTGCTCTGTGAGTGGTAGGAGTGGTTCAATAGAGTCAAAGCTGTCCTGTAGACGGATGATGGGAATTTACTGATCTGGCTTACATATATACTTATTTTAGTTATCAGTATTAAATGTTATTCATAATCATAGACTGTGACAGTGAAGTTTGTTTTATTTAACAATGCCTCTAGAGCACATTGATTTTTATCTTATCATCGGATATTGGACGTCAATCATAAGGTCATTCTCACATATTTATTTAGAGGAAACCGCTTCGGCCACATAGGCTACTCTTTCCGATAAGCAACAAGAAGTCTTTTATATGCACTTTACCACAGACAGGACAGCGCATATCACGGCCTTTGATGAACCAGAGGAACGGAAGGTGTTGAAATGCATTTAAAAGTAATTTGCTATACAGGATGGCAGTCCTCCAGAAAATATCTACTGAAATGTATTGGATTTAAAAAAGCTTACACTCCACATGCACAGAACAAATTACTCTCAATTAATGGAACTTACTGGAAGAAAAATGACAACTAAATAGGGAATTGTTTTTTAAAATGCTTCAGACGAGAATTCGTGGAACAACTGGTTCATCAAAGGCCGTGATATGTGCTGTCCTGTCTGTAGGTCGGGCATATAAAAGACCCCTCGGTGCTTATCGGAAATAATAGCCCATGTGGTGGCAACGGGTTTCCTCTAAATAAATATGTCAGAATGACCATATGATTGACGTCCAATAGCCGATGATGAGATAACAATCAATGTGCTCTAGAGGATGGAACGGAAAATAGCCCAAACTGAAAATGGGTCTACTGAGAAGGATCGATCCGATGACTGACCGCTTCACAGGCGGACACGCTACCGCTTGAGCTACATCCCGCTCCAGACTGTGACAGATACACTGATTATGTAGACAACCTCTTAAACAGAAAAGAAAAACCATGGAGCTATATTATGCATTGATAATTTCGCGCATTTATTTTATTTTGGACAATTTTCTCCGCCATTTAAACGCCATGTTTTTCAATCAGAAAATCTCCATGAAATTTCCAGTTGGTTACGCCGCAACGTCACATGAAAAACCAGTTTATCCTCAAGTGGCGTCCGCCATGATTATTTTCTAAATTCCTATAAATACGCAATTTCGCTGTCAATAAAAGTCCCCCAGAACTCCAGAAAATGAATCTCATATATGGTCGAAAATGCATTATTTTTATTTAAAAATCAGTTTCGGCAAATTTTCCTCTATGGCGTAAAATTACTTCGCATCTCTTAGAAGCAGAAGAAGTTTGATTTACATATTTTTGTTCCCGAGTTGAAATGAAGCGAAAACCACGTTATAGGTTGCCAGTTCTTGTAAAGGAACCTATCAAAGTTCATATTTCCTAACTAGCTTTCAAGGAGGAATAATTATCTTTAAAGAATGAAATTACTTATAGGCAATTTGTTGCATGTGTTGACTTCAGTTCAAGGTTACGTCTGTTTATCCTGAGACGAAGAAAAATAATGAATTTTATTTTTAGTTTTTAAGTTTTAAATTAAAAAAAAGAAGTTTTTATTGCCCCCAGATCAAATTGACAATGCCTGTGTTGGATAACCCTGGATCATTGCCTTACATTGTATAATATTAAAAGTTAAGAGTTATTAATTATTTAAATATAAACATATTATTTACAGTAGTGGCAAATATTGATCTCAAGGTAAAAGAAAAGTGTGAGAAAAGGGAAATAGGAAAGAAGAGATCAATGATTAAAATAAGAAAAGAATATATTAAAGATAGCAAGTAATCGAAATGAGATTTGTGTTCCAAGCGTATTAAATTAATGGACTATAAATCAGATTTACAATAAATACTCAACAAAAAAAGAAAGCATACATGTTGAAATATTTTGGTTTCGTGGGCTGGTCACAGTAATGGTCTATTGGTAGTAAAAACGTGCGTTACCTATGATATCACTGCGCGCGCGCTCACACACACGCATACGCGCGCGCACACACACAGATACACACACTCACACACTCACACACACACACACACATACACACACACACACACACACACACACACAAACACATACATACACACACACACACAAACAAACACACACACAAACAAACACACACACAAACACATACATATATACACACACACACACACACATAAACAAACACACACACACACACAAACACACACACAAACAAACACACAAACACATACACACACAAACACACACACACACAAACACACACACACACAAACAAACACACACACACACAAACATACACACAAACACACACACACACAAACACACACAAACACACACACAAACACACACACACACACACACACACACACACACACACACAAACAAACAGTCTCCAGAAAATAGCTTTATTAAAATGTATTGCATTTAAAAACACTCCTCTATAAGCACATAAGAGGGGAGTTGGAACGAAATGTCTAAGGGGGGAGACTGTTCCCGTTTGTGAACATCAGAATTTGCATGTGAATAATTCAACAATCAATAAGAAACAAATTTATGGAAATTATGGGGGGGGGGGGGAAGGAGAGGGGCTACAGTCCCCCCAGCCCGCCAGCTCCAACGCCCCTGCGTTATATATATAACTCTTTTTTAAAATGCTGTTCTCGGTTATGTTTCAGTTGAACAACCAGATAGTTTGTTGATTATTCCTACTTTAATTCGCTATAGAAATACTTTGAAAGTGTTTCTGAAAAAAAAGAGACAAAAGTAATTATATTGATAGAGAAACCTTATGCTATTTTTGATCGGTTGACATGCTATAATTACGTAAAGTGCTTCGCTGTATACGAGCAGCATTTATCGATTTCTCACAAATTAAATCTCGTAATAATATCGTAAAAACACCTCTTTAATAAAAACTCTACCTAGAGAACAAGGAAAGGAATGTTTTATTAAAGCGCGCACGAATACAAGATGGCGTCCCTAGCACGTGCTTGATTTCGTTATTTTATCGATTTCTCACAAATCAAATCTAATAATAATATCTTAAAACACCTCTTTAATAAAAACTCTACCTAGAGAACAAGGAAAGCAATGTTTTATTAAAGTGCGCAAGAATACAAGATGGCGTCCCTAGCTTGTGCCTGTTCTCGTTATTTTATCGATTTCTCCAGGAACGAATGCAGGATTTCTGAAATGGGGGTGGGGGAGGGGGTGTCCAAATGTGATGGGTGAATAGGACTGGCAAAAATGGTTAATTTTCTCATCCTTCCACTCGGAAAATATATATAAAATATAAAAATATTCTATAAAAGAGGTGGGAGAGAGTACGGACCCTGTGAACCCCTGTGAATCCGCTACTGTTCTCACAAATTAAATCTAATAATAATATCTTAAAATACCTCTTTAATAACAAACTCAACCTAGAGAACAAGGAAAGGAATGTTTTATTAATGTGCGCACGAATACAAAATGGCTTTCCTAGCACGTGCCTGTTCTCGTTATTTTATATATATCTCATGTATCGGACTACAGACAAAAATATTAGATTTTTTATAAATACATGTATGTTTGATAAAGATTTTTATAAACATTTTGATAAATGAAATGATTGCTTATTTACAACACCTCAGCGCATTGTTTTTATATTTAGTTTAAAAATATTGGTTGGTTAACAAATATTTCATGTATTTGGTATATAAATAATTTGTGTTTGGTTTCCAAATATTATTTGTGTTTGGTTTACAAATGTTTTGTAGGTTTGGTTTACAAATATTTTGTGTGTTTGATTTATTAATATTTTGTGTGTTTGGTTTACAAATATTATTTGTGTTTGGTTTACAAATATTTTGTGTATTTGGTTTAGAAATATTTTGTGTGTTTAGTTTACAAATATTATATATGTTTGGTTTACAAATATTTTATGTGTTTGGATTATAAATATTTTGTGTGTTTGGTATATAAATATTATGTGTGTCTTGTTTATAAATATTATGTGTGTTTGGTTTACAAATATCTTTTGTTTGGTTTACAAATATCTTTTGTTTGGTTTACAAATATTAGAATGTTTGGTTTACAAATATTTTGTTTAATTTATAAATATTTTGTTAGTTTGGTTTACAAATAATTTTTTGTTTGATTTACAAATATTTTGTTTGTTTGGTTTACAAATATATTGTGTTTGGTTTACAAATATTTAGTTTGATTTACAAATATTTTGTGTTTGTTTTAAACATATTGGTAAGTTAATAAATGTTTTATGTGTTTGGTTAATACATATTTTGTGTGTTTGGTTTACAAATATTATTTGTGTTTGGTTTACAAATATTTTGTCTCTTTGGTTTACATATATTTTATGTTTGGTTTACAAATATATTTTGTGTTTGGTTTATAAATATTATGTGTGTTTGGTTTACAAATATTTTGTGTTTGGTTTACAAATATCATATGTGTTTGGTTTACAAATATTTTGTGTTTGGTTTATAAATATTTTGTGTGTTTGGTTTATAAATATTATATGTGTTTGGTTTACAAATATTTTGTTTGGTTTACAAATATTTTTTTGTCTTTGGTTTATAAATATTATGTGTTTGGTTAACAAATATTTTGTGTTTGGTTTACAAATATCATATGTGTTTGGTTTACAAATATTTTGTATATTTGGTTTATAAATATTTTGTGTGTTTTTTTTTATAAATATTATATATGTTTGGTTTACAAATATCTTTTGTTTGATTTACAAATATATTGTGTATTTGGTTAACAAATATTTTGTCTGTTTGGTTTACAGATAAGTGTTATTGATAAAAATATCATAAAAGATAAAACTTTTGTGTCTCAGACATATTTGATTATAACTCAAAACCACCTATATTAATAAGAATCGTTCACTTTTAGTAGAGTAATAAACACCATTATGTTTGGTTTCATTTTGTTTGCGAATTCATACTCAACCAAAAAAGAATGTATACATGTAATCAATAGTCATTTATTTCATAAACCAGACGACATTCATGGCAGAAATTCTGGAATTAGATAACCACACAATTTAGGAGGGGGTATGTGTGTGTGTGCAGTAATATCACAAGTCGGATTTGTGTTTGCTGTCAATGGGCCATTACTGTGACCACCTCATGAAAAAAAAAAATCAACATGCATACTTTCTTTTTTTGGTCGAGTATTTTTAGAAAACAACCAAAGTTGTTTATAAAGGTATTGGATCTTTCGATTATCTATTTGCCTGCAGCGGGTCTCTACTCTCGTTCTATCGAGTATATAATCACAAGTAGAGTATATACACACCTCATAGCCATTAATTATATATTTGCCGCAGTGTCGTAAAACAAACACGTTTTCCCTTTCAGTAGAGAATCATTATTAATTAGATAATTATGGGTTGATTTTCGATTATCCATTCTTTGCGGATATAAAATTGATTTTATAATTGGTAATTGAAAAATAAGACACTTACTTGTTTAACTACATTATTCTCATGTTTTGAAATACTAATAAAAAACCCATTAATTAGATAGATATAAAACAGATAGCGTATTTGTTAAACGATATCGGTAATGCCTTTTTAGTGTTACAATAAAGATGTTTCTTAATTGGTAAAAGGCAGGTCAAAACTGTGTTTGTAGAAAACGAGAACGGACCAAATCTTATACGTTTAAAGGCATACTCCCACGGACTCTTGACCTAATTAATTTCCAAACAAAGAATTAATTTTATATTTAAAAATTTGATTTGTCCATAGAAATACTTCATTCAACTACTTACATAACCACCGCATCTCGCTTATTATCAATATTTTCAAAATAATAATGACAAATAAATCGAAAAAAAACCCGGTTTGAATGACAGAAGTTTGAATATATGGCAAGACAGGAAGATATTTGTGGTCAGCGCTCAGTGTTCGTGAAATAACAACATTAAACATGTGAATAGGAATCAATTTTATGCACCTCGTAAAAAATAAAATAAAATACACCATTACCCCCTAAAACACAACCAACCAACCAAGCAACTAACCATCCAATCAATCAACCACCACCACCACTACCAACGACAACAACAACAACAATAGCAAAAACGACAACAACACAAAAACAAAACATTAGCAATGGAATATGTAATATGTAAGGAGGGGTGGGAGCTCTTTCAATGACGTGGTAGAATATAAGATAAATGTATTCATATATACAAAAACAAACCGTACAATGTCATAAAAACAGGCCCATAGGAAGGATTTTCAAAGTGGGGTGGCTCATTTTTATGTGTGTATAAATTGTGTTGTGCGAAACCGCAAATCTATACCAAAAATAGATGGGAGTTGAGGTGAGGTGTTGAGCCTCCCTAGCTCCAACGGGCCTGAAAAAGCACAAACACACTGCCCCTCCCACCAGCTTCCGGCGTATATAAAATTGCAGTTAATTTATATATTAATATTTTATATTCTTAATTACAGAGACTTCATAGAATTTGAAACCGGTTTTGGTAAATTCTCAGGCGAATTCTGGCTTGGATTGGAAAATATACATATTCTGACCAATCAGGAACCGTACGTTTTGAGAATCGACATGGAGAGCCAATCAGGAAAGTTCTACTACGCGGTTTATTCAAATTTTAGCGTGTCGGATGAATACTCTGATTACAAGCTTCTATACTTCAACAAAACTGCCGGAAACACCGGAGATGGTCTGAAGGACGGTAAAAATCGCGGATTTTCGGCACGAAATCGAGATCGAGACGGATGGCATGCCGGAAACTGCGCGAGGCACTACAAGAGTGGATTCTGGCTGGACCGATGTGGCTCTGATTTGAACAGGAACCCGTCTATGGGCAGTTATGGAGGAACTCGCTGGGATGGCCGAATTGTTAAAAGCTCTCTAATGAAAATTAAACCTTCATATGCTGTTACCGACGATGATCTAAGATTGGTTCCTAGAAAGGAAAACAGATATGGCCAGCTGTAAATTGTTTACACTTATTAAACTGAAACACTATGAACATTTTTCTTTAATTCGTATGTTGTGATGCGGTTTCTAACTACAAACCACACATTGTATATACTGAAACACTTTGAAAACGTAGCAGCCAATTGGAAGTAAAGAAACATGTTGCGTTTTTATAGGGTTTCAGTATATGAATTGTGAATGTTTTTTTCTATTATTTAAAAAAACATATATGGATGTATTGATTGGTATTAAAATAGAAAACGACTTTGTTCCATTCTAAAACTTACAAACACGGTGTTACGTGAGAAAATCAATGAATTAATTCAAAGTTAGCGTCTACAAAAATAAACAAAGTGAATACAACTTCAGATGGTGATTATATGAATAATGGATTTTTTATTTGTGTTATTGCTGAGTTATAAAATACAGCAAATAGACTAATATATCAGTGGTAATCCAATAATGACATATGATACAAGCAGAATGGAATTAGGTTATGAATTATTAATCTGAAAGAGTGGAATGTTCATTAATTCAAGATACGTGTTAAAGTTATTCTTTATTGGTGTTATTTCGTTGTAGTTGAACATTTCTGGTTTTTTTGTCTGCATCTGATTGTTATATTGCTTCTAGAAGATATGAAATAAGCCTCACTAGAGATCTTTCTCGTCTTAATCTATTATTACTGGTCAGGAGTTGTAATAAACTTCATTGATTTGGTTTAATAATTTGTATTTTATGAATGGGAATAATATAATGTTTATTACCTACAGGGTATTTCCACTATATATATGTTAACAAGAAATTAATTAGTTTGAACATTACAGGTAAATTTATAGGCCCGTTGCCAGCATGAGTACCGGGGGAAGGGAGGCGAAATCGAAATTTCATGTAGACGAAACTCAGCAAATGCGAGCGCCGAAGGCGCGTAGCCGTAGCCGGGTCAAGGGGGTTCCCCAGATTTTATATATAACTCTCAATCCTGCAGATCGTCCGATCCCCCCCCCTTTACCCCTGACTACGGGCCTGTCTCTCGAACCTTGTGTTATATATTAACAGAATATGTTTGTTACACTATTCATTAATTTAAATACACTGGGAGTTTTCAGTTGTAGCCAAAACGTTACATTAATTCGTCTAGTGGTGTATTCAGCCACCTTCAACCTTCCATTTTATTCCTGTCTAAATACCATACATTTGCTAGCATGACTTTAACAACCTCAATAAATATATAATGTCTTTGTTTCTTTTAATATTTTAAAACAAACCAACATTTTTTTATAACTTCTTAATAAAATTCAAACAATCTGTCTAGAATACACAAATTGACCTCCTGTCTGTCCATGAATTGTTGATGGATTAGGAAATAAACAAATATCGGTGAAAATCCTATTTTTGAAAGCAAATTTCTAAAGTAATCTGCTCGTCTGTATTAAAAGTACATGTTCCGGACCGACCCCAGTGGTAGAGTAGTTATGCTATCAGACTCACTGCTGGTAGGTACTGGAATCAAATCTCAATCGATCCACAACAGGTTTGTCAAATGCCGTGGTTTGTGCTATCCTGTCTGTGGGATCGTGCGTATAAAATACCCCTTGCTGCTTATCGATAAGATTAGCCACATTAACGAGGGTTTCGTCTCTCCCACTAACCTTTGTTCTTAGAAGTTGCTTGATCTTATTGGGAACAGGTTTTACTTGACAAGACTAGAGGAGATTACTCTAGCGCGACGTCTTGGAGCGGGGGTGTTTCTCTCCCACCTTTTGGGCAGGGGATGTTCCGTTCCACTCCCTACTTCCAGAAAGTAATTTTTGCCCTTGATTAACACGACAAGAATAAAATGATGATATGTATAAACGAATAAGATTTGAGAATGGAATAACATAAGATGATCTGTTAATTATAAAACAAAAGATAATAAAAACTATTTTGTAATGATGCAGTCAGATTTACGGGATTGGGAGGGAGTGGGAGGAGGAGTTTGCGTCAACTCCTCTGCAGAAAGCTTTAATTCATTTATTTATATAAATACATTGTATGCAATGCTTTAAGGGCAGATATAATGTTTTACACTATGGACTCATCCTCCTGCACATACGTTTTGATGTCCAGAGCTGACCTAATTATCTTTGTTTAGAATTTTCGTTCCGTTGAAGCAAAATGCATTAAAACACTGAACTGTCGACATAATCACTTCAATCGATTTTAAAGCCAGTTTATTTCACCTGTAAGCAGTTCGTAGACGTTGGAATTTAAGACAACGGAGTGACACGTTCTGTACTAACCACCGTAGTGCCGCCACGCTACCAGTTTATAATGATCTTCATAAACGATTTTTGAGCCAAACCATTCCCTTGCCATATCTAATTTAACTATCTCTTTGTCATGGGAATAATGAATATTGTATTCCTGGTAATCACCTAATGAAATGTCACAGCGTACGAACAGCTGCAATTGGTTTCTTAAAAATCACATGTGGCAAAAAAAAAAACACAACAACAACAACAACAACAACAACACCCTGTTTCCGGTAACCTGTCCAACCCCACTTAAAAACTGCCGACCCTAAACTTTTCCCCATAAAAATTGTAAGTCATACTTTCAGTCATTTTCGTTTGTTTATTCCTTACTTTTCGGTCATTTTCGAACCATTGCTGCTTATCGATAAGATTAGCCACATTAACGAGAGGACAGAGGGTTTAGTCTCTCCCACTAACCTTTGTCCTTGACACAGGGTCGGCCTTAGAAGTTGCTTGATCCTATTGGGAACAGGTTTGGTTCTGCTTTAAGGCAGTTTTACTTGACAAGACTAGAGGAGATTACTCTAGCGCAATGCACCCATGGGCGCGGGAACCAATTTAGAGCAATTGATGCAATTGGCTTAAAGCCAACCCTGTCTGGACAGACAGCACAGGAAACGGAGTTGCATACACAGGATAGCGTGCTTGAACCTTAATTGGAAATAAGCACGAAAATAAGTACAACCAACCAACAAGTACATACTCCTAACTCTCCCATATGACGGTGACAATGACCTCCCAATTTCTAAGACATGTACGTACGATGTAAGAAATGTATAGGAGTGGATGTGAATACAATTTTTTTTTTTACATGCTTTCAAAGGAGTGTACAATTATTCCTACCATAAGCACAACTTCTGACTTCGATAGGCAGTTATGTCAAAGATACGGATATTAAGTGCGTTAAAGCATTTTCAGATACACGAGACAAGCTCTCAATGCGGAAGCGGGATGTAGCTCAAACGGTAGCGTGTCCGCCTGTGAACCGGTCGGTCGTCGGATCGATCCTTCTCATTGAACCCATTTGCAGTTTGGGCTATTTTCCGTTCCTACCCGTGGTCCACAACTGGTTAATCAAAGGCCGTGGTATGTACTGTCCTGTCTGTGGGACGGTGCATATAAAATATCCCTTGCTGCCTATCGGAAGGGATAGCCTATGTGGCGGCAGCGGGTTTCCTCTAAAGACATGTGTCAGAATGACCATATGATTGACGTCCAATAGCCGATAATCAAATAAAAATCAAACTGCTCTAGAGGCCTCGTTAAATAAAACAAACTTTACTTTTTCAAGCTCTCAATGCAGTCCGTATCACAACTCACTATCATTATTAAAGTTACTCACAAAGTGACATAATGATGTTTCATTATAAAATGTAAAATATTATTAGCGTAATTGGAGACAGAGAATATTTTTTATTGCACAGAATTTATCATCACTTAAATGTTAATCATCACTTAAAAATAGATACAGAATAGCACATTAACTTTGACAGTAAACTATAATACGGATTTATTGTACAATATTTGCGATATTTTATTTATTATTTAACTAATATTATGTTTAAAAACATACATGTAACGGTGAAAGAAAATATGTTGGAATAATATACATACATTAATTATAGTAATTATAGCAAATAATTTTATTTCTCTAATATATTGTTGTTATACATCAGTATGTAGTAAAAAGACCTATTGTCATGGAAACCGAACAAAACACTTTCATTCCCTCCCCCATAACCATGCCCCGGATAAAGCAATGAGAGTTCAGTGACGATCAATACTTTTCTCCAATATCGAACTCATCTCTATCTGCGCATGTCGGAAACTTGCTTCAATATGAAGTCTGTGGAGAGCAGTAATTTTGTTGTTTAAATCCCTCACAGATACGCCTGAGTAACACCATGATGAATGCACAGCATCCGACATATTTGCCTGTGCATAGTGACAGCGTCCGCTGATATTGTTCTGGATTACCTTAATGAGTAGGATCTGTTTTGAAGTAACACCATGCTTCGTCTGCTGGATTCCCACGAGTTCAGCGAGTGGTGGACTTCCATTCAGGAAAAAATGAGGTATCTCGCCCCAAGTGCCTTCAAAATTATATGGTAAGTGTTCCTTGTTTCCGCTAATTAACACATAGCGAAGTCTGCTCAACAATGAGACATTGGAGACATCATGAAGTCATACTGTTGTGGTATGCTGGTTAAAATGTTGATATGCATAAACATTATTTTGTGGTATTCTCTTATGAAACTAAATATAGGGCTATATAGCTCATTAAATGGCAAGTGCTGGTTTTTTCAAGTTAATTAACTGTAGTGGCGTTCATGATTTGACCATTTCTGTACCTGGTAGTCATCGTGGCTTCAGCACCATAGTGATATGGCGATTGTTTGCTGGTTAATGTACAGATATCCGTAAACACTATTGTAATAATATCGTATGGAACTCAATATAACCGTCCGTGGGGCTACATCGTGTGCCAAGTACCTCAAAACCATAATGAAGTCATACCATTATGGTATTTAGAAATAAGCTGGTTAAAATACTGATATACGTAAATATTATTGTGTGCTAGCCTCGTGTGGAACTAGGTATATGTCCTGAAGGGCATAGTTTATAACATGCATGATAATCAATACTTTCATACAAAAAGAGTGGGTCGCATCCCCAAAGGCGCCAAGATTGCATCTGAAATCGTTTGGCGTTATTGGATTGGATTCATCAGAATAATGATATAATACTTAGATGGACAACAAAGCTAATCCAATTACCATCATTTAAAAGTTTTTTCCGCCATGCTGAATCTGTATATATGCTGGGTACCTTTATTAAGGAATTAAAATGAAACGTGTTTGTAAAGACCTAGCATTTTAATAGAGATTGAAATGAATTATTTGCATTTGTATGGATCGGGTGAAAATCTGAAGTTGTGATACAAATGGTTATATAAGATAGACGTAACATTTTCAATGTATAAGATAAAATGTGATAAATGAATTCATGATCAAGATGATCCTATCCAGCCTCATCATCACAAAGTCAAGGGGCCTGTGTTCACTCTTGTCCAACACGAGTATACACAGGGCACCAGACGTCGTGAGGATGATCCAGCCTTTCATTTACTCTCAGTAGTTCAGTGACAGGACATCGGACTCTCAAACTGAAGACAATGGTTCAAAATCTGTCGGAGGCTTACCCACATTTAGATTACATGTTGAATTTCCAAATTTTAAAAATCTAATAGCTAATGATTAATAAATCATTGTATTCTCTAGTGAATTATTAAAAAAAAACATTATTACAAAAAAAAAATATATGTATATATTTTTTTATTAAGATTAAATTAATAAAAAAAAGAAAAAAAAAAGTAACACTCATATCATGGCTCTAACATTAATATTAACTGTTTCAAAAAAATAAAGCTATTAACTGTTTTATATCTTGACATATAACACTAGAAAACTGGCTTTTACAAATAATGGTTAGAATGTTGACACAAGTTCAAATGAATTTAGGCCTTAACACTAAGGCTGTTGACGCTGTTTCTTCCCATATAAGAATCATTAATGGACGTTTCATAATGGTCACTTCAGCATGGCTTCCACAGTAACACAATTCTCTCTCTGCAATAACAGCGAAATGCTCCTGGAAATCGGACGGTAATTATATGGTGAGAAAGTCTGGCTTTCAGTAACGTATTTACACATCGGCAGCAACATGGCTACTTGTCTCCAGCAAACAATTGTTACAGTGGTCAGTTCAATCAATGTGCTCGGTGCTTTTGTATTGATCTTAACAGAGTGTAACATAACCTGATAAAATGCCCTCTTAATGTCGTGATGTGTACACAATATTTGTAATGTAATCTATTTATCTACAGACTACTTCTATAGAAATTGTAATTCGAGTGTTGACCATATATTTGGCTAATTTATCATGGTTTGGGTCAATATTTTAAAATTAATTGTTCTTAAAAACATAGGAAAATGCAACAAATATAAAATAATAATTACGTTGATAATAATAATTTCTTTTTAGCTAAAACAAAAGAATAAACTATAATTATTTTTACTTTTACTGATTTTGTCTTGTAATAATTAAAGAATGTTATACTTTTTTCTTAAAAATGGTCAACAGTTAACTACTGTATAAATATTATTAACATCATGGAGGTAAATGCCCCCCAAGGGTGGAGACACGTCCCCCATGTTTTAGACAGGGGGATCCCTCCCCACGTTTTGCTTCGAAAAATTGAAATTAAAATGCCTAAATTATAATCTTTACCAGTACTTTTCTTTATTGTATCAATATAACACTTAACCATTTCGTCTTAGCGCAAATGTACTAAAGTACACAGGGGGTCTATAATGGCATCACTATTGGGGTACATAAGGAGACACACCCCCCCCCCACGTTTTGGGCAGGGGCATGCTCCGTCTCTCACCTTTTGGACAGGGGATGTTCAGTTCCACGCCCTTCTTCCAGGAAGCAATTTTCGCCCTTGATTAACACGACAAGAATAAAATACTGATATGTATAAACGGATATGATTTGAGAATGGAATAACATAAGATGAAAAATTAATTATAAAACAAAAGATACCAAAAACTATTTTGTAATGATGCAGTCAGATATACGGGGGAGGGGGGGACTTTGAGTCAACTCCTCTGCAGAAAGCTTTAATTCATTTATTTATATAAATACATTGTATGCAATGCTTTAAGGGCAGATATA
>JAULBS010079572.1:0-19433 GCA_032355785.1 Symmetromphalus regularis | reverse complement strand
CGATAAGTAGCAAGGGGTCTTTTATATGCACCGTCCCACAGACAGGCCAACACATACCACGGCCTTTGATGAACCAGGTGTGGTCCACTGGTCGGTGTACGTGGCTTACACCTACCAATCGAGTCCTTGCAGAGCACACACTCTGGGTTTGAGCCGATATCGATATTAAAAATCCCATGCCTCGACTGAGATTTGATCCTAGTTCCTACCAGTCGTGAGACCGTCAGCTTAACAACTGCGAGGCCGGTACATGAGTCAAAGAAGATTTTTTTTATTATTATTCCGCTATCAGCTCAGTGATAAATATCAAAGTTCTGGTACATAAGACAATCAAAAATATAATAAAACCCGCCTGTCTTTCCCACTTTTAAAAATAAAGGCTGATAAGTACAACTATTTCATTTGTTCATGGTGGGGGTTTGGGTTAGTGGGGGGTTTTGGGGGGGGGGTTGGTTTTGTTGTTGTTGTTGTTGTTTTATATGTTGTTGTTTTTTATAGTTTTTTTTTTTTTCTTCAATTTTTTTAATTTAAAAAAAAAATTAAATCTTCGGCAAGTGTTTTTTTTCTTCTTATTTTTTTTTTTTACTGTCTTCTCTTGTTTTGCAGGAGCCTATGATTGAGATAAAGACAGCGCAGTACAGACATCGATACCGACGCAGTGTGCCGCTCGTTTGCGGTGAGAACTCGACAGAAACTCGTTGCTGTCGGCATTCGCTTGAAGTCAGTTTCGTCGACTTCGGATGGGATTGGGTTATCGCCCCTAACCACTACAAGGCGGACTACTGTTCTGGGGCGTGTCGTATGCAAATGCAGGATGAGCACAGTCACGCCTACTTACGTCAGCAAGCGACCATGAACGGGTCTTGCTGCACGCCGACCAAGTTGTCTCCCTTGACTCTGTTGTATTTTGACCATTCCCACAACGTTCTGTTCACTCTGCTGCAGAACATGAAGGTTAGACGGTGCGGATGTACCTAAAAGTGCTATTAATAGAAGGTGCTATTAAATTTAAAGTAACATGTATCGTTTCCGTGAAATCCAAAAGCAGATTTTTAAAATTTAACATCGATCTGTTCCTAAGTATTGCAACGAATCACAAGAACTTTTAGAACTTGAATTTGAATGGGAAAATAGAATCATTCACGATTTTTAAACTTTCAGTTTAAATATTTTGCATTCATTCGTTAGGGATTTTTTTTTTCTACTACGAATATAGTTAAGGTATTCCTGTGCGTATATAGTATTACGATTCAGTTGTAATACTTCTGTGCATAAATTATAATATTAAATTTCACTTCAACGATCAGACTGGTGCATTGTGACGATGTTACAAGAGCGAGAAAATAGGGCAGCGGAGCATGAATCAGAACTTTGTGTGATGCCTATAGAACCAAGTCTTTCAAGTACGTGGTGTGCGTTGGCGGAAGTGACCGAGCGGCAAGGGACTATGATACTAATACCAACCCACTTGGTTTATGTAAACCAGGGTTGGAAGAAACTAGACAAGGATAAACTGTTGTGCGAAACTAACATGATGCACAATCGTAACTCATCTAGGCACAATTCACACGTGTACGTTATGCTAATATAGAAACGCTATTTGATAGCATATATTTTTAATGAGTCTAAATGACTAGTTAGCTTATCAGAGCTTGCAACAAGCCGGATAGCTTCCAGTGACTATTATCAGTGTCTAGTAGTAAGTGTCGGAGAACGTAATTTGCTTGAATGTAATGGCAGTACTTTTATGACAAGCATGTCTCGTGAAGTCTAGTTCAAAACTAGCTTGGCTAACAATAAGTGTGTACGTCACATGACGAGTAATAATTACACCAATAACAAGTGAGGATGTCACAGACTGATTAACAAGTACGCCAATCAGAAGAACGTACGTCATATGACGATTAACAATTACACCAATCAGAAGAGAGTACGTCATGGGCGGTTTAACAATTACACCAATCAGAAATGTGTACATCACATGCAGATTAACAATTACACCATGATTCTGGAGCATCATCGACATTTTCATTGTGATATTTTGCAAAAGGCTTTTTATATATTACAAATTTTACTGATCCCATGTATAAAATATTACTACACAGTGTTGTCCACGTGTACCACATAATATGTATGAAACAACTATTGTTGCCTTTTCCAATGTGGAACATATTACTGCTCAAATGTACTTTCCCATCTCCCACCCCATCCTCCATGTAGTATTTAGTATTGCTCAGTTGTTATTTAGTTTTTTATATTGGGCAAGATTGTTACAGCACGAATATTGTTTCCCCAGCATAAAACATTATTACACAGTGTTTTCATCTCCCCTTTATGAAACATATATTTTACATAAATGAATGTTACCGCCTTTGAATAGGACATAACATGGTAACAAACAAATGTTTCCTTCCCTGCATAGAAAATATTATTAAACAAGTGTTATTTCTCGTAACACAAATATTATCACCTATTTATGAACATAGTACTAGGATTACAGGTGTTGTTTGCTCTCCTGTACGGAACACATTGTTGCACAATTGTTTATTGCCTCTCCAGTATGGTATAATTATATTACCGGGGTAAGGTTGTATGCCATAATGTGACGAAATTCAAAACTGAATTATTTATATATTAGGCCAAAAATAATATATACCTTTGTTTCCTATTACATGCTAAAAAAAATATGGTCGGTAGGTAGATTATTTTTTGTTTGTTTTTTTAAATTAATATTATGTGTGAAGTAGAATAATTAATACTTTACTTTTCAGATATGGTCATGTTTAGAATCCTTTAGTAATGGTGGTGACTTAATATCTAGTTACAGCTATGTTGATGTTGTTGCATACAGGAAGCGGTTACCATAAAAAAAAAGTTTTTAAAAAAACCGGCCGAAAATAACCCAAACGTACGGAATAAACAACCGGTAACGACCGAAAATTATTGAAAGTACGACTTACAATTTGGATGGTGAAAACATTTTTATGGTCGGCAGTTTTTAAGTGGGATCGG
Source organism: Symmetromphalus regularis (assembly GCA_032355785.1). Taxonomy (NCBI): domain Eukaryota; kingdom Metazoa; phylum Mollusca; class Gastropoda; order Neomphalida; family Neomphalidae; genus Symmetromphalus; species Symmetromphalus regularis. Next base: position 16,421 of record JAULBS010079572.1, on the reverse strand, counting down.
TCGGGTTGCCGGAAACACAGGTATATATTTTTTGGCCTCATCAGAGAAAAACGTCTGCTAGTTTTATCCGGAATTCCGGGTTTTAGCATGGTTTAAACATTTCAGAATGCAGTAAAAAAAACTATACTTTTCGGTTGAGTTATGTTACTGTGAAGACCATTCTATAATTTGAGAAACGTTTGAATTAAAATGCATGTATATTTGGTGTACGTAAAAAACAGTTTATTGTTTAACACTTGTGTTTCAACAGTCCAGCGCCAGTTGTAATTCAGTTTGAATTTAATGAAGAAAGTTGGCAACACACGTCATTTTAAAGATTATTGCAATAAGATTCAAAAACGAATAGATTCTAAGTGTTCCATTGAGCTGTAAGATCATGCACCAAGGCCAAAGTCTTGTTTATATTGTGCTTTAAATAGTAAGGATTTGACTTTATTTTTATTTAATAGAAACTTTGTTTTATATTTCATCTTTTACACACAGTTTTGAACATGATAAGATCTAGCGCCCAGTAATATTAACTTACTTTGCTAAAACTAAAGTGAAAAGGATGTTTGTGAGTAAGAGCGAAAATGAGAGAAGTTACATTATACGTTATAAGTTATTTTTTAAAGAGAATATGTTATATTGGCATAATAAGTTATTTTTTAAAGAGAATATGTTATATCGGCATATTAAGACACGTGCTATTATAGAAAAACACTCTCACCTGCTGCACAATACTTTACTAGTTGACCTTGACCTTATAAAAATGACACCAACATTTGTCAACTCTCAATGAGCAAATTTTCTAAATGAAATATGTTGCTTGCTTTCTCATGGAAGATTATATATAGAAAGCTGGCCGTGGATTACAGTTGAAGACCGTGATGGTGATGTCATTGAGGACTTGTTTTTTTTTTAAATAAATGTTTATTTTTGTTTGCTATTCCGCTGGGACGACGCAGGAATACTTTCCTGTTTAAAACGATTAACTCATTTAGGTATGCAAATAATACATACATGTAAATGTATTTAGCTTATGTGAATAGATAACAGTGTTGTGTTTTAATCTGGGATTATCTTATTATTGCTTATGGATAAATGCTGTGAAAATAATGGTAAATAACGCTATAATATGCATAGTAAATAACAAATATTTACTGTATGTTTCATTGAATGAATTATGAATAAAAATGATTAAGCAAAGAGCCATCCGGAGAAGACATAGTGTACACTTGAGTGTTATTGTTATTATGTATGTAAACAAATACGTTTTGCTAAACTGGCGTCAAGAGATAGGTTTGGAAAATGTAGTAATTAAAGTAAAGTGACTTTTCTTATCACAACAATCTTTTTTAATAGAAATATAAGTAAATACATTAATAGGAATAATATTTTTTATGGTGATACAAGCATGACATCTGAAACAGATGATCACATTGGGTTATTCTTCAAATATAACTGATGGTATACTTAAAATTCCAAGATGGCGGCCTAATTATCCTTCAAACATTCATTTTCCACTTCTGTATTCATAGTAATCCAATTTAACTAATCTCAGCGTGCTTTTTTTTTTAATATTTAAGAACATGCTGAATCTAACTGTGATATATAAAATAATTTTTATGAGTAAACTTTAAATTTTTATAAACATTGGCCTCTGTATTCCCAGGAAAGTTTATTTTCGAAACACAAATTAAATGATTGTTGACAGCACATAATGGCTAAAACGTTTATGTACATGAGTCCATGTGCATGTACTGAACCTTTATGCCTGGTACACTTACCTACACAGATGAATATCAAAATTCAGCATTTTTGTTTATTTTTCAAGATGGCTGCCAGAATCCGCTTTAAAGAGTGAATGCCGAGGCACTGCTAGACCATGTCAGATGATTACATTGTTGCCTATTTAAATCAACGTAGAATTGAATGTCAGCTACATGGGATTTGCGTCACTTATACATATGCTGTAACAGTAATAACTAATATGATGCTTCCATTATTCTAATTTATAATGCCACTGGATGGGCGGTCTAATTAGGTTTTGGCTAAATGCAATAATTATCTTGTCAAATGTTATCTGAGAATCGACTTTTTCCTACATATGGTTGAATCAGCTTCCATATTCTTGGGTCATTGAGATATTTAAATGTCGTTGATCTATTACATAATGATCTATAAAGGATTGGTAATATTACAGGTGGGTGGTCATTTTAAATTAATTGGTAATTATTTTACACACCTAATGTCATAAAAGCAATGTCACATATACAGGGTCATTCATTTGTCCTACACGTATAGTCTGTTTTCGATACTTGGAACATGGATAGTTATCGATTACTTTAGTTTGCGTGAACCTAGGCGAAAAAAGACTAAAGTTGTGGAAATAGCAAAAGGTCCCATGTTCCAGTTTTTTCATTACTTTGTTAAATAATAATTTAAAATATTACACTAGAAAAATATCAACATTAATGAAATAAGTTATATAGTTTGGTTTTTATTCATCAATATCCATGTTCCTACTAGCATAAACAGACTATAATACTTTCGTTTATCCAAAGCCATTTAAGTCTCATTCAATATTTACAATCAACATTTACAGATTTCTTTTGCTAAAGCGTCATCGTGTTGATACAAACGTATATACCTACATCTGATAGAATGTAGTGCTATATAGTCATATTCAAGTTTGTATAGAACCAAAAGTTAACTCCAGATATAGTGTTCTGATTATGGTTCACAGTGGTATAATAAAACACGTGAAAAAATGTATCAAGTTGAGGTATGACAAAAAATATGACAATATCCTGTACGTGACCCGATTGTTCAGTAATTGCCATCAAAATCCTAAGCGATTTGTATACACGTGAATAAATAAATTCCACAATTCTTGTCATTTCAGGTGCAGCTATTTAATTAATATATGTTTGTTAAATCCAATAATGCAAATATTGTTTAGCTGACGTTCAATCCCATTTTGAGTAAATAGGGAGAGATGCGACCGACTGATATGATCTCTTTACCTACAAGTACACTGGAATTCACACTTTAGTCGGTGGGAAGTATTTTACGCCGAGCACTGGACATATCGATTATTATTACACATTGTTATTACTTAATAGTGTAATTCTTTATATAGTAGCCATTTTTAAAACGTAAAGTCTAGCTTAGCTATATTTTTTAATATATCTTCATCATGATCTTAAACATAAAAAAAACTCCATTAAATTCGATAACTATTAAAATAATTATGTCGAAAATGAATTTTGGTGGGATAATCGTGGAATTCCATGTGGCTCCCCGGTAATGTTTGATTATCCATGTGAAATTTCATGCTTATATTCCTGTTAATGTTTCCAGTAATATATATGTATCCCTGTATTTTCTCAACCCAACTGAAAAAAATCAGGTGTAAATAAAGTCCTATCCGGTTGGCAGTTAGGTAATATATAACATGGGCCGACATTGAAATTTTGTAAAAGTGTTTCATAGATATTTGTAATTGAAGGTTGGGGATGGTCACACAAATAACAAGGGAAGTAATGCTACTTCCCGCTATATCAGTTTACTTAACACTGTTACCCCGAGTTTACAATGTTAAAAAAGTACAATAGCATTTTAAGTCGTTTGTCTGTTGAATGTTATCGATCGATGTTTTACTCAATCATATTGCTTCTAGCTTTCACCCCCATTCCCCCTTATTCCCCGGGTGGGCATACAACTGAGCTTAATAATTATAATTATTATGCTGTCAATGATAGTTTTTGTTTTAACCTGTATAAGACAGAATAAGAGATATTTTTTAATTACAGTGTGGTGATTATACCAGCGTTGCGTTCAGTCTAGGCTTGCCTTCGTGGGCGTTACATAGTAACGTCACTGGTTCCAAACGTTCTCGTTGGCTTTAACATGAAGCGTAAACACTAGTCTGTTGGCTTTAACATGAAGCGTAAACACTAGTCTAGCAAGCGATCTCTAGCTATTAAGTACTGAACGCGACTATTAAGTACTGAACGCGACAAACGTTTCTGGAAGACGATACTCATAAACTTAGTGTTCTCACAAAACTCGCTAAGTCTACATTAAATTTAGTATATTTAGTATAAATGGAAAGAATCGCATACATTGCATATTTGATGAACCTCTAGCGTAGCCAGCATGGGGCAGACGAGGTGCTTGCCTCGTCTGGAAATTCCGCAGATTTTAAAATTTATTTTTTCATGATACTGATATTTATTATCCACATGGTTCAAGCTCCCAGAGTCTGGGTTTGCCTCGGCGTTTTTCCCTCTATGGCCACGCCCCAGCTGTTACTTGTTGATACTCTTGTAACATTTCCTATACCACACTTTGATATAAACATTTCGCTTTTTTGTTAACTAGGGAATTATAAAACATTGTTTCTCACTTTTACATAAGATGGACTTAGCGACTTTTGGGAAAAAGCTCTTAAAGTGAAAAGGTATGTACGAGCTTCAAATATAAAGAAGTGGCACTTAAACTAGTTTAGTGGTGAACCATGTTACCAATTGACCTCCAAGTGTAGGAGCAGAAACAACGTTGTACGATAATTATGAACATCTCATCCATCAGTAAAATGCAATATTCGTCTGATTTGATGTATCTACATACTGATGATTCTGAACAAAGGAAGTAGGCCTAATCAATAGTTCTACCATGTATTGGTATATACTACGTATTATTTCAAATTTGCCATATCAGGTTCAGTATTTGACATGCTTCTTTGTATGCTTTTGTCCTGACTTGAAAATTGTCTAGATCCGTCGAAGGTAGATCACCTTGCTTCGCCTTTTTAAAACTTTAATACGTGATTAGCATTTCTTGATATATTGCCATTTACGAACCCTTTGTTCGTATTTAAATTTATCAAATACTTATTAGCTTGAGCAATTTTACCTTGGTGTGTATTGGCACAGTGAACAAGCGTGTCAAACCTATGCCTAAATGTTATATTAAAGGTTTTTGTTTTCAGATTTATCTTGTCCAGATTGTACTAATAATATTGTGTTTTAGTTGTATGTGTTCGTATGTGCTGCAATGTGATTTGGAACGTAGTGTATTGAAATGTACATGTACCCTTGGTGTATCATACTTCTATCAAGAAGATGGGATATTGCATATAAATATTTTGAGAAGATTGCATGTGTACGCAGGGTGATTACTATAGAGGTTGAGGAGGTTGCGTGTGTACGCAGGGTGATTACTACAGAGGTTATGCACAATGAGTGGGTTATTTCCCTTTGGTTTCCATACTGGGGACATAAATCACTGTTTTCAATAGAAACTTTGAAATGTCCTCGCTGATTTCTATCTTTTTGAGTTAACCATATACTAAATAGCAACTCTTTAAAAAATATTAAATCCCCAACATGGAAACAACCGTTGTAAAAATGCCATCATGTGTATAATCTCTCTTGTTTCTAAAGTTACTGTGAAACTGCCGTCAAATCTGTATTCCAGTTAGACCAAACAAAACAATGATTTGTTTCTCTTGTTATTAAAGTTACTGTGAAACTGCCGTCAACTCTGTATTCCAGTTAGACCAAACAAAACAGTGATTTGTTTCCGGTAACCTGACCTGTTGAAATTTTACTTGTTTACTCCAAACATGTTATCCTTTAAAATACAATAAAATCAAAATTAGATTTTAAAATCCACTGACAGTAATGGGAACTTCACAAAGGTATTTATGTTTAAAGCCATATCTCAACACAAGGGATGTATAGACAAACCAACCTGGACCTGTTCTCGAGAATACTGGTAAAACAGACAGTTATGACTCGTCTGAGAGGTTAGTATCGTACCCCACCGGCGGCACTAGTCCTTGGTTGTGTTGTCTGTTGCTTTTCAATAAAGAAAATATGCTTACATGGTTAAACTAGTGAGCAGTGGGTCAGTTTATACAAAGCAGTGGAATTTGAGAACTGATTGCAATGTTTAATTACTGTTGAGATGATGCGTGCGTGTGTGTCTGGGAGTGTGCGAGCGTGCGTGTGCGTTCTACATCTTGAGGAAATGTTTTTGTTTTTTTATATATTCATCAGTTACCTGAAATACGCCATTTTTTGTTTGTTTTTGCTCTCAGTAAGTTTAATAGTAAGCTGTATAAATTTGTAATCAACATTATTATGATTGTTATTACACGATGATATAAGTGCAGCCTTGTAATTCTAAATTCTGCCAGTTCCTACTCAAGATCTCTGGAGGCAATTTCTAAATACTTAGTCCACATTTAGAAACTGATTAGATGTTCTGTTGTGACTGTTTTACGGCAGTTTCTCGTTTTCGACTGGTACACAGTGAACACACAATAATGATGTCTCATAATTTCTTTGAGACAAAAATAAATAGTTTTACTGGATCTGAGTTTTGTTGTTGTTTTTAAAACAGTAAACAAAAATAGCGTTCATATGTGGAGTCCGGGTTTCTGCCAAAGATGGTTGCTGACAGCACATTCGTAGTTACGGTAAACAAGAGAATATTTATATTTTAAATGCTGCGTGAAGACGCACTGCTAATTATGTTGAACATATCGTGAAATGGTGAAAACTGTGTTTGAGACGCTGAACCACTGAACGATAGTCTGTTTGAACACCTAGAATGGAAACACACCAGCTGGATACGTAAAGTATGAATAACAAAAGGTGAAACACAAACATATAAACGGGATGGTTTGCATGGGCGGATACAGAGGATCTACTGAATGGCTAGACACCCTCACAAAATAGTGCTCTAGCAACAGATCTCTCAAGTCTCACGGTTTTCAGCCAAATCTCACGGTCTCATGGTAAGCCTCGAAAATGTCACGATTTTTGAAAATGTCACCGTTTTTCTCCTGCGATAAAAATCCATTGTATTTAAATCAATTTCTATTCTTGCTCAGTTGAATTCACGGCCAATCCGGCCATAAATAACAAAGTCAGAGGACTGGACACAACAATCCATATTAAGAAGATCAACTGCATGTGTCAAATTGCTTTAAAGCTGTAAAAAAGAACATTAAATGTTGTGTTATCATACTCGTGCTGTACTTTTATTACGTTCTACACATAAGAACGACCACTTTATTTTGCTTCGCACCTGATTATATATGAATAGGTCAATCTCCAGGTTCTTACTGAAATCTCCTGGTTTATGGACTTCAGTGTCTAGGTTTCCAATGCCTCGAGGTCTGTAGCAATGATTTCATAAATATCAAAAATATGTATTTTTATAATCCTGACAGAAAGCATATACGCCGACTTCAGAATGAGCCAAGTGCCACATGGAAAGGACATTACGTAATTCACTTTGTTTTATAGTTCCTTACTATCTATATTTAAACAACAACATTTTGGTAAAGGTGCATCTGGTGCTGGGATGGATCAAACTATGGCCCTCACCTAAAACAGCCACCTTTTAACAGCAATATTAATAGAGAGGGTGTCAGCGGATTTAGAGGGGGAGCGGACACCCACCCCTTTATCTAGACCTTTTTTCTTTCTTTTTTTTTTACATATATTTTCCGAGTGGAAGGACGTGAAAATTAACAATTTTTCCCCAGTCCCATTCAGTCATCGCATTTGGACCCACCCCCTTTCAGAAATCCTGTATCCGCGCCTTGGAATAGTATTTTGCAGTTTTTGATCGGTGGTACAATCATGAAATTTGACACATGATAGTATGGGTCATCCCTCAGACCTCCAGATAGGCGTTTATCCAGCGTGGACGGAAACGATCGAGGGAAACCGAATGCTTTTGAACGATTACGGGAATAACCGTACGTATAAAAAGTATTAGAGTTATCTACCTTGTAAAATCTCGGTAGACCTGAGGCTGAAAGTGATAGGTGTTGACTGTTGTCAAAGAAATATGCCTGAGAAGTGATCAGTAAACACTACCCAGTAAATATTTTAATGGTGCCACATGGGTTTTATGTTAGCTTACAGAAAATCCTCATTTGCAATAAATGACGATCAAAAAAGCCTAAGAAAGAATTTCAAATGCTGTGGCGAATTCAGAAAATTATTAGGCCCCCAGTAATTGTAATATGATCATGATGCCGGATTCATTAAAGTTAAAATAAAAAAAAGTAATAATAATTTTTGAAAATGTTATAATTGCACAATTTAGGGGGAGGCTGGGGTCACGTACTAGTTCTGCCACTGAAATGTTTTCTCCCACGAGTCCCAGTATGCCTATATCTATCACTAACTAACCCTACCCTACTCTATCTCTATCCATAAGGCCTGACCCTAGCCTGGCCTAGCGTTAGTTAGTGGAGAGAACACATAGGACGACTTGCCTAAGCCTCTTTATAAAGTTGTTTCAACAGTTGTGGTTCATGTAATTAACGTTTTGCCTCCTTCACTATTTACCTTTATCAATAAATTTTTAATCTATGAAATCCTTGTGACTATAATTATGTTAGGCCCTGGTAGGTTCTCTGCTAAATAGCATGTATGCCTACATATATTTTGAATACATATAATTATATATAAAGTTGTTGAAGCATAATTGTATAAATTAATGTTTTGGATTTTATTTTCTTCCAGGTTTGCATTGAGTCATTTTTCACACCCAGGTCTTTCCCCGGGATTTTTTTAAGGTGCTTACATACACCATCTGTCAATATTTAGGTAATCATGCAACCCATGTTATGATCAATTCTAGGGTCCCTATTCAATAGCATAATGTACCCCACCCCTCCCAAGGAGTAAATACCTTTGTCTGACGAAGTTACTGACAAGTAGAAGAGCTCCCTTTTCTACGTGCCTCAAATTAAGCCAACATGGTGCTACGTTGAAGATGCTTTGGAAATATTAAGGTGCTTACATAGCAAGCTAAGGGAGCATGGCCCGTTGCGCCTTATGGCTGTGGGGAAAGCTCTGACACCATTACTATAACATTCACAACTTCCATGTGCCTGCAGATGTTAACATTCTTATTAAGATTGTCATGATGACAGAAATTCATGAGGCGAAAATTATGGTGGGTCACGACATCAAGATAAAATTCAATGCAATTCTCATCGAAACCAAACTGACCACCAATCAGCAGATGGAACTGTTCTTTCAACTTTATCATTGGTTTGTATAGACAAGATTTTGTTGTAATTATGGAATTTCATTTTCTTCTGTGACATGAAATTATATCAGATTTTATATACAGTGGACTCTTGTCTAAACTGGACTTGCTTTGTAGCATCAAAATAGTCCGGTTTACACAGAGGACTGGTTTAGACAGAGTTATGTTTATTCAGTGATCGATGACTTGCGATCAACAATAACATTACTTTTGAATTCGTAATTTAGTGAAACCAGTTAGGTATCAACACACATACAAATATTAATCTGAATGGTCTAATGGGCAACCTCAATTTGAGTAAACTTCACATGAGTGTGATTATATTTGTATTTGATCTTGCGAGGGCGTCCTGGTTACTTGGCAATTGACGATCATTGTTCAACTAATTAAGAAGCCCGTCGTTCAGTGAAATGCCAGTCCGGTGTAGACAAAGGTAATTAATACATGAACGGTTATCTCGTTCTTGATTTTTGATCCAGAGTCCGATGTAGACAGAATCTGGATTGGGCAGAGATTTATACCAAAGAGATAAATGGTTGCTGGACGGGGCTTTAGAAATGGATCAGTTTATGCTGAGATCCGGATTACGCAGAATCTGGTTTATAAATACAGAGTCCACTGTAGTAGTTTTGTCTCTAGCTTAGTGATATTTCAGTTTGAGTCGTTGAGGATTGCTCTCTTGATTCTTTATTAGTTTTAATTAATTAAACAGTTACAAATTAGTTTTGAAAACAACAAGTGACATATATATATATATATATATATATATATATATATATACAAGTTTTTGGTAATTTTCTTTTGTATTATTTTTAAAAAGGTAGTTTTATTAAGAAAACAATGTCTGAATAAATTTATACATATATGTATATTATATAACACCTCAAAGACTAATAAAATAATTTTAAAAAAATTCTTTATTGTTCCCTGGTTCTAGTATGTGGACATCAATGTGTCATTACATTGAAACAAACACATATGAAACATACTTAAAATGAAGCTTCACAATTATACCTAACATGTTTGTAATGTTCACTGTTAAACTATTACGATATAATATCTTTAGTAAAATGAACAATGTTCATCCAAACCCTGAAATTGCCTGCAGCAGTCAGCAATACCATGGAGATAGCCGCCATTTTTCATTCTCCACAGCATATTTGTTTGTTGTGAACTTACTTTTTATTATTTATTTTCAAGGTGTATTTTTTCCTTATTATTAAAATTTAAGTGTTTTTTATGCTAAAATTTCTGTGGAAAATGCCATGGATACTATTTCTCCACAGCATTATTTTTGCCTTGGACATTTTCTTAATAGCAGTGGTTGTCATCTATAAAATTCATTTAATAACCATTTTTATTACATTTTGGTTGTATATAATAAATGATCATCATAATTGTAAATTAAAAATTTCTTCCAGGTTTTCATTCCATCTATTTTTACTAATTATATGTACTAATCTGTAACGACACAGTTTGGTATAATTAAGATTAATGAATACTAATATATTTGTAAATATTTTTACACGTACATTAATTTTGTAAAAAATTTCTTTCAGCATGAAGACCATTACTTATAAAACTGATGATGCAGTCTCACAAATGGAAAAGTGTAAGAATTGTTTCTCTAAGTTTACAGTGGTTCCACCACAAGTGGTAAATAATACTGACTGTGAAGAGCTAGCTTTACCAACAGATATAACAGAGTTAGAGTCATTACAAAATGTCATGCCTTATCTTGTGAATGAACCGAACACCATTACTGTCACAGTGATAGATTCTCAGACAGTCCTACCAAAACTAGATTTACCCTCCACGTGTACTAGACCAAAACAAGGTGTAATGTCTCGAGAACAAACTAAAAGTAATGATTATCAAAACAAAACAGAAATTACAGATACTTCACCTCAAACCAGCATTAAACAAAATAGACCAAAACGTGCATGTACTTCAGCCAGTAAATGTATATTGACAAAAAGGCCTCGTAAGACAAAACTGAAAGAAATTGTAACTAATGTGAAGTTAGTTGTAGATGTTGCTAATGATTTTGATGGTGATGATGGCGGCGGAGATGTCCATGCTGAGCCTGACACAGATGATTCCATCATTCCAGAGGTACTGGATGATCTAGAGGATTCAAAATCTAGAGGTAGAGACCAGATGCTAAAGGAATCCTTTGGTAAATATAGTAATCTGTAAAATGATTTTAAAAATTAAATCACCTTTAAAAATTAATTTGTTTTTCTATTTTATTAGTAAGACCTTCTGGTAGTCTTTGCTAAAGACTTTAATCACCTATTGTGTTCTGATTTTGTCTGTCATCCATAAACCTTTCACATTTTAAATTTCTTCGTGTACTTGACCAGTTTCAGTTAAATTATGTGGGAACTTCATCAGCACATGGAGAAACACAACTTCGAATTTGGTCATTATGACCCTCTTTGAGCATAAGAAGTGACGACCAAAAAGGGAAAATTAATTTAATGTATATGACTTTATATTTTATGTATTTTTTTGGATATATTTTTAGGCGAACATCAGGGTCAGTACATGTGTAAACATTGTTCTTACTGTACCAGCAAGAAATACAATATTATACGTCACTCGAAAAAACATGACTCTGCCAACAAACAATTTAAATGCATCATCTGTAATGAAATACCATATGAAAATCAGCAACATCTTGATAACCACATGCTCAACATTCACAAACTGAACTCAGACACCAGTATTCCTTGTTCATACTGTGGAAAAACCTTCACGTGCAAGTCTGTTTTGTTAAAACACCTCATCCGCCATGAAAAAACCAAACTGGACTGTCCACACTGCAGCAAGGAGTTCATCTCAAGGTTTGGGCTGCAGAAGCACGTGGCACTGAAGCATGAGAAAACAGCTAAGTATAGTTGTACACAGTGTGGAAAGCTGTACGACAGGAAGGTGTTGCTGGATGAACATGTGATGAAACACAGTGGAAAAGCATTGTATGCCTGTCTGTACTGTAAGAAAGAGTATTCAACTAGGCGATTCTACGACCGTCATCTCAAACGATGCCAGAATGTAATAGGTAACTGATGATGATCATATAACTACATTTATTTATGTTACAAGCAAGCCTTTGCAAAGCTGGTAATAGGCGCTTACCAGATGGAAAACATAGACCCCCCCATTTCAGACTACTCACTAAGTATTTTTGTAATCAATGCTAAATATCAGGGGAAGTAGGCACCCTCAAAAGCATAGGCCCATGCCAATGGCCCACCTGATCTCCCATCTATTCTGGCCTATGTACAAATAAATTATGTAGGGAATATTTTTCATTTGTATCACCCAAGATCTGGAACAAATATTTTAACTGAAATATGAGATCAACATATTAGTGTTAGTACGTTTTTATCATTAGTCATATTTATCTGGCTAGAGCTTTTCAGTTACTGGTTTTGTTCAGCCACTGTTTGGCATCAAACATCCAGCTATTTTACCTCCTAGTTGTAGAATTTTGATTGGATTGTTTGGCAAGTTAGTTTAGGGATTCTTTAGACCAATTTATACAAACTGTTGATGTTTTAATTATTGCATATTTTTGAAAATTAATATTTGTGAACATTTCAGTTTATCTTAAGAGTTTTGAGTGGGTAGCTGCACAAAATGTTGACTGAAAAAACACTTTATTTTGTACCCTCTACTGTTATATAAAATATTTTCATCATATATAACATAATTTCTATTAATGTTTATTTTCAGGAAAGATTCCTGCACTGTATGAGAAAAAAGATGATGAATTTGCTTGTAAGATGTGTGATTACAGAAGCAAGCGTCTTTTTGACATGCGACGTCACGAGATGCGACACAAAATAGACGGACGTCCTACATGCGAAACCTGTGGAAAATCCTACTCATGCATCTCGACGCTGAAGGAACACATTGGTACATGCCATAACAATATCAAGTTCATTTGTAGTGTTTGTGGGAAAATGTTCAATGCTAGGGCATGCATGAACAGGCACATCAGCAAGGTTCATGATAAGAGATTTAGACACAAGTGTCAAATTTGTGGCAAACAGTTTTTTGAGAAATTAAGTTACCATGATCATATGGATTCACACACAGGAACAAAGCGTCACGTCTGCCATTTTTGTGGTTTGAGTTACCGGTACAAGCCGAGGTTAATGGTTCATATGAGGAAGCATCGTGATTATCCACTGTATCAGTGTGCACACTGCGACAAGAAGTACTCGACCAGTGACAGTCTCAGTCAACACGTAGCAGCTAAACATACCCTTGATAAACACTGGGTCTGTGAAATGTGTGGTAAAAAATTTGAATGGAATTCTTCTTATACATGGCACAGGAAGAAATCATGTCCTTCTTTGCAGAAGCCATTGGTAGTGCCATTTAATGAGTCTGTATCACAGTACGTGATCAGCTCATAGCATCTGAAAATATATTTGTAATAAAAACTGGATCTTCCTGTACTTAGCATATGAAGAAATCAAGTCTGTCTTGCATTGCTGTTCATTTTGTGATGAGCAATAGTTACAATGTAGCAGATGAAGGTGCTAGTAATAAACACTGAACCTGAACTGTGTGGGAGCGGATTGTAGTTCAAACATTAGTGTGTCTGCCAGTGAACCAGTCGGTCGTTGGATCGATCCTTCTCTGTGGACCCATTTGCATTTTGGGTTATTTTTCGTTCCACCCAGTGGTTCATCAAAGGGCATGGTATGTGCTGTCCTGTCTGTGGGACGGTGCATATAAAAGACCCCTTGTTGCTTATCAGAAAGTGGTGGCAGCAAGTTTCCTCTAAATAAATATATCAGAATAACCATATGATTGATGTCCAATAGCCGATGATAAGATAAAAATCAATATGCTCTAGAAGCATCGTTAAATAAAACAAACTTTACCGAACTGTGTAGCACATGAAGAACTCATTTCCTCTATTCCATAAAGCAGCGTATTGTTAAACTTAGGGTGGCACAGTTTAATTGTTTTATGACCATTTTACAGATTCTCCGTAAATGGGGTTAGCAGGAATAATAATGATGATTGGGGGGGTGGGGCGTCTGTAGCAGAGGTATCACAACTCACCACAGTTGTCTTCAGTGGAAAATGTTTGTTTTAACTTTAACCATTTAACACATTTTCAAGTTAATTAAATTCATGGCTTTTTATCCAAGAGACACTTTTATTTGTGAATTAAGACCTAGTATGGGAATGTGCTGGTATACAAAAAAAATTTTGCTATTACTGCTGACCAAAAATAGTAGTGTATGGTGGCTGGACTACATCTGTAGTTGTAGAATATGTACATGTGACTCCGGAATATAAAACTGAACATTTCTTTATGTGAGTATTTAAATTAGTGATAAACTCACTCGTTCTCTTTCAGAGTAATTCCATTGCCAGTTGTTTTATCATTATCCATTAGCTAAAACATCGGACATACATACATACACACATAATGTTCATTGCAAAATTAAATACAAACGGGTTTATTACTAAAAACTGTAGATTAAATATTTATTTATTGCAAAACCAAATTAAATCTGAAAGTTCAGTTTCAGATTGATTTTTTCCCTTATTTAATTATATTTATACACAATATGTCACTCAGTCAGTATGTCAATGTCGGTAGCTGACATGTTTTGTTTTTTAAATTTTGAAAATTACATTTTCATCATAGGTGCACCCGCTTTGTGTAACACAACTATTTGTCATTGTGTATTCTAAGGAATTTCCCGTTGCAAAATTGTCAGTGGTTTTGACAATGTCTCTATGCTCCTTCAAGTTTAGACAATGTTACTATGTATGCTCAGGTTATTAAAAATAAAACAGCATCACCCATTTCATATTTTATGAAAAAGGACACTAATTTATCTTTTTACTTGACCTTTTGATTATAAATAATTTCTCATCCACACACTTTTGTAATCTTCACTGGTGCTCTTATTCACTTTATTACAATAATTTATTTGCAACAGGTATTATTAATATCTTCATACTATGATTCCGTGAATAACACTTTTGAAGCTTCTTTGATATCATTGAATGTCCTTTCAGTGTGTCTGTGTATTGTTTCCGTTGCCCCTGGCAATCGTCTGAACTTGTTAATATTAGCAATGCAGATTTTCATCGCCTCGGGTGCTTCACTTCCACCAAGGTTGGATTTCATAATCTCCAGCCGCAGTCCTTTTTCGTCCTGGAGCACCATTTCTATGGAGAGTTTTATACGAGGAGATTTCTCCAGAATGTCTCTGCACAGTTTGTTGGCTTTGTTGTAGAGTTGAAGAATTTCTATTGCATCTTCTGCTTCCATGGTCGTATTTTCAGATACGTCTTTAGGGTCGTATTCAATTTGTATACAGTACTTTGATCGTTTGACCTTCAGTTCAGCATTACCTGCAGTTTGAAGACAGAACAATCATCTTTCTTTACCAGAGCTATTCTATAAGATTGTATTAGTGTTCGCTAATATCAGGCATGTAGCAGTTTATGAAGAGTTTGGGTAATCGAAAACATTTTCTTTCTTTTTAAATCCCTTGCTTTTGTTCTCAGTAAATACAATTGGCTTATGAACAACGTAACCGGTATCCGAAAATAGGAAATAAATTGTCATACACGAAACCCTATCCATACACATGGAACCTTGTTGATTTTTGTAAATATGTTTGAAATCCCAATGTACATGTACGTGCTGTTGCTAATTTTGAGCTACAAACACCAGAACTGTCAGAAACATTATTAATTACCATTGTGAAATAAATATAAGTATTCTATAACTTTAACGGTCAAAACGGCGTAATATTAACAGCTAGTATTACTTGAAATAAAGGCAAAGAACGTAAAGAAACCGCTACCACTTACAGCATTGTCCTGCAATGTGTTTTACACACGTTTCTAAGCTTGGTCGTACACCTTGACCTCTTGCCACCAACTGTTTCATTTCATCAAGTGTTTGCCCCAGTAGACTGAAGTTCTTCAGCAGGTCATTGTACAATTTGCTGTGGTCCTATTAATAAATATAAATTGACAACGGTCATGAACAGACACAATGTAAATGTCATGTATATGGGATGGTACTTCACTGGGAGTGAGGAGCCTGGAAGAATTTGTCCTAAGGATGAGTTACTAGTATTTCTACTTTAGAACTTTGTGCTGCATAAAGTATCACAAAGTTAGATCATTAACATAAGGGCTGTTCTAATTAAATTTATACGGGAGGGGGAGGCCAGAACGCCTTTAATGTTTTAGGGTATTACCTATATAAAAAAAAATTCACCGTCCCCCCCCCCCCCCCACACTTTTATAAAATATGCGCATGACCCCTACCAAGGTTAATATACATATGG